>JAXRKP010002363.1:0-55427 GCA_037039925.1 Doris montereyensis
AATCATGTTGAATGTCTAAAGTATGGTTTTAAAGAAGTGTCCTATCAATCATGTTGAATGTCTAAAGTAGGGTTTTAAAGAAGTGTCCTGTTAATCATGTTGAATGTCTAAATTATGGTTTTAAAGAAGTGTCCTATCAATCATGTTGAATGTCTAAAGTATGGTTTTAAAGAAGTGTCCTATCAATCATGTTGAATGTCTAAAGTAGGGGTTTTAAAGAAGTGTCCTATCAATCATATTGAATGTCTAAAGTATGGTTTTAAAGAAGTGTGATGTCAATCATATTGAATGTCTCAAGTATGGTTTTAAAGAAGTATGACGTCAATCATATTGAATGTCTAAAGTATGGTTTTAAAGAAGTGTCCTATCAATCATATTGAATGTCTAAAGTATGGTTTTAAAGAAGTGTCCTATCAATCATATTGAATGTCTAAAGTATTGTTTTAAAGAAGTGTCCTATCAATCATATTGAAAGTCTAAAGTAGGGTTTTTAAAGAAGTATGATGTCAATCATATTGAATGTCTAAAGTATGGTTTTAAAGAAGTGTGATGTCAATCATATTGAATGTCTAAAGTAGGGTTTTAAAAAGTGTGATGTCAATCATATTGAATGTCTAAAGTAGGGTTTTAAAGAAGTATGATGTCAATCATATTGAATGTCTAAAGTAGGGTTTTAAAGAAGTGTGATGTCAATCATATTGAATGTCTAAAGTAGGGTTTTAAAGAAGTGTGATGTCAATCATATTGAATGTCTAAAGTAAGGTTTTAAAGAAGTATGATGTCAATCATGTTGAATGTCTAAAGCAAGGTTTTAAAGAAGTGTCCTATCAATCATATTGAAAGTCTAAAGTAAGGTTTTAAAGAAGTGTGATGTCAATCATATTGTATGTCTAAAGTATGGTTTAAAGAAGTGTGATGTTAATCATATTGAATGTCTAAAGTATGGTTTTAAAGGAGTGTGATGTCAATCATATTGAATGTTTAAAGTAAGGTTTTAAAGAAGTGTGATGTCAATCATGTTGAATGTCTAAAGTAAGGTTTAAAGAAGTGTCCTGTCAATCATATTGAATGTGTAACCAACAAGGTTTTAAAGACCATTGCTGTCAATCGTGTTGAATGTGTAACCAACAACGTTTAAAAGACCATTGCTGTCAATCATGTTGAATGTCTAATCAATGGTTTTAAAGACCATTGCTGTCAATCATGTTGAATGTGTAACCAACAAGCTAAAGACCTTTGATGTCAATCATGTTGAATGTCTAACCAATGGTTTTAAAGAAGTTGATGTCAATCATATTGAATGTGTAACCAATACCTAAAGACCATTGATGTCAATCGTGTTGAATGTCTAAAGTAGGGTTTCAAAGAAATGTGTTATCAATCATATGTTAAGTGTCTAAAGTATGGGGTCAAATAAATGTGATGCCAATCGTGTTCAATGTGCAAGTAGGAGTTTTAAAGAAGTGTGATGTCAATCATATTGAATGTCTAAAGTATGGTTTTAAAGAAGTGTGATGTCAATCATATTGAATGTAAAGTAGGGTTTTAAAGAACATTGATGTCAATCATGTTGAATGTGTAACCTAGAGGGTTTTAAAGAATTCCTGTCAATCAGGTTGAATGTGTAACCTCGAGGTTGTAAAGAATTGATGTCAATCAGATTGAATGTGTAAAAGTAAGGTTTTAGCTACATTGCTGTCAATCATATTGAAAGTGTAAAGTAAGGTTTTAAAGAAGTATCCTATCAGTCATGTTGAATGTCTTGAGTAGGGTTTTAAAGAAGTATGATGTCAATCATGTTGAATGTCTAAAGTAAATTTAAAGTAGCTGATGCTGTCAATCATGTTGAATGTCTAAAGTAGGGTTTTAAAAAGTGTGATGTCAATCATGTTGTATGTCTAACCTAGGTTTTAAAGAAGTGTGATGTCAATCATGTTGTATGTCTAAAGTAAGGTTTGTAAAGAAGTATGATGTCAATCATGTTGAATGTGTAAGTAGGTTTTAAAGAAGTTGATGTCAATCATGTTGAATGTCTAACCCAGTATGTTTTTAAAGAATTGATGTCAATCAGGTTGAATGTGTAACCAACAGCCTAAAAGACCATTGCTGTCAATCAGGTTGAATATCTAAAGTAGGGTTTTAAAGAATTGCTGTGAATCAGGTTGAATGTGTAACCTAGAGCCTACGTGCAGGCTACATTGCTGTCAATCAGTGTTGAATGTAACCAACAACGTAAAAGACCATTGCTGTCAATCAGGTTGAATGTGTAACCAACAACCTAAAAGGCTACATTGCTGTCAATCATGTTGAATGTAACCTAGAGCCAGGCTACATTGCTGTCAATCGGGTTGAATGTGTAACCTAGAGCCTAAAGGCTACATTGCTGTCAATCGTGTTGAATGTGTAACCAACAACCTAGCTTGTACCATTGCTGTCAATCAGGTTGAATGTGTAACCAACAGAGCCTAGTGTAGACTACATTGCTGTCAATCGTGTTGAATATTTAAACTAGGTTCTCAAAGAAGTGTACTGTTAGGGGTGTTCATGTTAAACCAGGATCTCAAAGTGTCTAAATTAGGTGTTAAATGTTTAAACCAGGATCTCAAAGAAGTGTGCTGTCAATCGTGTTAAATGTTTAAACTAGAGATCTTGTAGATTGCTGTTAGTCGTGTTGAATGTTTAAACCAGGATCTCAAAGAATGTACTGTTAGGGGTGTTGAATGTTTAAACGAGACTACTTAAAGAAGTTGCTGTCAATCGTGTTGAATGTGTAACCTAGAGCCTACTTGTAGCTAAATTGCTGTCAATCTGGGTTAAATAGGGTCTCAGATAATATTAAAGTCAACTTGTAGCTACATTGCTGTCAGAGCTGAATGTGTCCAACTGTATTAAACTACTTGTAGAGAACATTGTGTCAACAGGTAATAAGAGCCTACTTGTAGCTACATTGCTGTCAATCAGATTGAATGTGTAACCTAGAGGTCTCAGACAACATTGCTCAATCAACTGAATTAAACTAGGGGTCTGTAGCAACATTGCTGTCAAATTAAAATCAGGGTCTCAGAGAACATTGCTATCAACTGTATTAAAGTCCAAAGAACATTTGTCAACTGTAATTAGTGTCAATCAGGTTGAATGTGTCAACTGTATTAAACTACGGTGTCAGACAACATTGCTGTCAATCAGGTTGAATCAAACTACGGTCTCAGAGAACATTGCTGTCAAATCAGGTCCAAAGAACATTGCTGTCAACTGTAATAAACTAGAGCCTACGTGTAGGCTACATTGCTGTCAAATTAAACTAGGTCTCAGAGAACATTGCTGTCAATTATTAAATGTGTAACCTAGAGCCTACTTGAGAAGTATGCAGTCAATTATATTAAACTAGAGTTTCAACATTGCTGTCAAGTGTTGAATGTGTAAACTAGGGCCTCAAAGAAGTATGCTGTCAATCGTATATAATGTGTAAACCAGGATCTCAGACATTGCAGTCAATCAGATATAATGTGTAAACAAGGGCCTGAGAGAAGTATGCAGTCAATTATATTAAACTAGGGTCTCAAACAACATTGCTGTCAATTGTATTGAATGTGTAAACCAGGGCCTCAAAGAAGTGTACTGTATATCGTGTTAAATGTGTAAACAAGGCCTTAGAGAATTGCTGTCAATCGTGTTGAATGTCTAAACAAGGGGCCTCAAAGAAGTATGCTTGTCAATCTATAATTAAACAAGGCCTCAGATCATGCAGTCAACGTATATAATGTGTAAACAAGGGGCCTCAGAGAACATTGCAGTCAATCGCATGTAATAAACAAGGGCCTGAGAGAACATTGCTGTCAATCAGGTTAATGTGTAAAGAAATTGCGTCAACTGCATTAAACTATCTCAGCAATCTATCATAATGTGTAGGTCTCAGAGAACATTGCAGTCAATCTGTAAACAATCAAAGGTTGCAGTCAATCGTATGTAATTAAAAGGGCCTAGAGCAGTCAACTGTATAGGACTCAGACAACATTGCTGTCAATCGAATGTAATGTAAACAAGGGCCTGAGAGAACATTGAGTCAATCGTAATATAATGTGTAACAAAGAACATTGCAGTCAATCGTATATAATTGAAACAAGTAACCAGAGAACATTGCAGTCAATGTAATGTGACTCAGAGAAGTTGCAGTCAATCGTATTAAAATGTAAACAAGGGCCTCAGAGAAGTATGCAGTCAATCGTATATAATGTGTAAACAAGAGTTTAAACCAGGATCAATCAAATATGAATGTGTCAACAAGGGCCTCAGAGAAGTAGCAGTCAATCGAATAAATGTAAACAAGGGCCAGAAGTATGCAGTCAATCGAATATAATGTGTAAACAAAGGGCTGAGAGAAGTATGCAGTCAATTATTTAAACAAGGGTCTCAAAGAATTGTACTGTCAATCGTATTGAATGTGTAAACAAGGGCCTCAGAGAAGTATGCAGTTATCGAATATAATGTGTAAACAAGGGCCTGAGAGAAGTATGCAGTCAATCGAATATAATGTGTAAACAAGGGCCTCAGAAGTATACAGCCAATCGAATATAATGTAAACAAGGACCTCAAGAGTATGCAGTCAATCATATAATGTGTAAACAAGGGCCTGAAAAGATGCAGTCAATCGAATATATTAAACAAGGGCCTCAGAGAAGTAAAGTCAATCTAATATAATGTAAACAAGGGCCTCAGAGAAGTATGCAGTCAATCGAATATAATGTGTAAACAAGGTCACTGAAGAAGTATGCAGTCAATCGTATATAATGTGTAAACAAGGACCTCAGACAAGTATGCAGTCAATCGAATATAATGTAAACAAGGGCCTCAGAGAAGTATGCAGTCAATCGAATATAATAAACAAGGGCCTGAGAGAAGTTGCAGTCAATCAAATGTAATTAAAACAAGGACCTCAGAGAAGTATGCAGTCAACGTATATAATGTAAACAAGGACTCAGAGAAGTATGCAGTCAATCTAATATAATGTAAACAAAGGCCTCAGAGAAGTATGCAGTCAATCGAATATAATGTGTAAACAAGGGCCTAAGAGAAGTATGCAGTCAATCGTATATAATGTGTAAACAAAGAGAAGTATGCAGTCAATCGTATATAATGTGTAAACAAAGAGAGAAGTTGCAGTCAATCGTATATAATGTGTAAACAAGGGCTCAGAGAAGTATGCAGTCAATCTATATAATGTGTAAACAAGGGCCTGAGAGAAGTATGCAGTCAATCGAATATAATGTGTAAACAAGGGCCTCAAGAGAAGTATGCAGTCAATCGTATATAATGTGTAAACAAGGGCCTCAGAGAAGTATGCAGTCAATCGTATATAATGTGTAAACAAGGGCCTCAGAGAAGTATGCAGTCAATCGTATATAATGTGTAAACAAGGGCCTGAGAGAAGTATGCAGTCAATCGAATATAATGTGTAAACAAGGGCCTCAGAGAAGTATGCAGTCAATCGTATATAATGTGTAAACAAGGGCCTAAGAGAAGTATGCAGTCAATCGAATATAATGTGTAAACAAGGGCCTGAGAGAAGTATGCAGTCAATCGAATATAATGTGTAAACAAGGGCCTCAGAGAAGTATTCAGTCAATCGTATATAATGTATAAACAAGGGCCTGAGAGAAGTATGCAGTCAATCTAATATAATGTGTAAACAAGGGCCTGAGAGAAGTATGCAGTCAATTGTATATACTGTGTAAACAAGGGCCTGAGAGAAGTATGCAGTCAATCGAATATAATGTGTAAACAAGGGCCTCAGAGAAGTATGCAGTCAATCGAATATAATGTGTAAACAAGGGCCTGAGAGAAGTATGCAGTCAATCGTATATAATGTGTAAACAAGGGCCTGAGAGAAGTATGCAGTCAATCGAATATAATGTGTAAACATGGGCCTAAGAGAAGTATGCAGTCAATCGAATATAATGTGTAAACAAGGACCTCAGAGAAGTATGCAGCCAATCGTATATAATGTGTAAACAAGGACCTCAGAGAAGTATGCAGTCAATCGTATATAATGTGTAAACAAGGGCCTGAGAGAAGTATGCAGTCAATCGAATATAATGTGTAAACAAGGGCCTGAGAGAAGTATGCAGTCAATCGAATATAATGTGTAAACAAGGGCCTAAGAGAAGTATGCAGTCAATCGAATATAATGTGTAAACAAGGACCTAGAGAAGTATGCAGTCAATCGTATATAATGTGTAAACAAGGACCTCAGAGGAGTATGCAGTCAATCGTATATAATGTGTAAACAAGGGCCTGAGAGAAGTATGCAGTCAATCGAATATAATGTGTAAACAAGGGCCTGAGAGAAGTATGCAGTCAATCGAATATAATGTAAACAAGGGCCTAAGAGAAGTATGCAGTCAATCAAATATAATGTGTAAACAAGGACCTCAGAGAAGTATGCAGTCAATCGTATATAATGTGTAAACAAGGACCTCAGAGGAGTATGCAGTCAATCTAATATAATGTGTAAACAAGGGCCTCAGAAGTATGCAGTCAATCGAATATAGTGTGTAAACAAGGGCCTCAGAGAAGTATGCAGTCAATCGTATATAATGTGTAAACAAGGGCCTGAGAGAAGTATGCAGTCAATCAAATATAATGTGTAAACAAGGGCCTCAGAGAAGTATGCAGTCAATCTAATATAATGTGTAAACAAGGACCTCAGAGAAGTATGCAGTCAATCTAATATAATATGTAAACAAGGGCCTGAGAGAAGTATGCAGTCAATCGAATATAATGTGTAAACAAGGGCCTGAGAGAAGTATGCAGTCAATCGTATATAATGTGTAAACAAGGGCCTGAGAGAAGTATGCAGTCAATCGAATATAATGTGTAAACAAGGGCCTCAGAGAAGTATGCAGTCAATCGTATATAATGTGTAAACAAGGGCCTGAGAGAAGTATGCAGTCAATCGAATATAATGTGTAAACAAGGACGTCAGAGAAGTATGCAGTCAATCGAATATAATGTGTAAACAAGGGCCTGAGAGAAGTATGCAGTTAATCGAATATAATGTGTAAACAAGGGCCTGTGAGAAGTATGCAGTCAATCGTATATAATGTGTAAACAAGGACCTGTGAGAAGTATGCAGTCAATCGTATGTAATGTGTAAACAAGGGCCTCAGAGAAGTATGCAGTCAATCGTATATAATGTGTAAACAAGGGCCTGAGAGAAGTATGCAGTCAATCGTATATAATGTGTAAACAAGGGCCTGAGAGAAGTATGCAGTCAATCGTATATAATGTGTAAACAAGGGCCTGAGATAAGTATGCAGTCAATCGTATATAATGTGTAAACAAGGGCCTGAGAGAAGTATGCAGTCAATCGAATATAATGTGTAAACAAGGGCCTGAGAGAAGTATGCAGTCAATCGAATATAATGTGTAAACAAGGGCCTGAGAGAAGTATGCAGTCAATCGTATATAATGTGTAAACAAGGGCCTGAGAGAAGTATGCAGTCAATCGAATATAATGTGTAAACAAGGACCTCAGAGAAGTATGCAGTCAATCGAATATAATGTGTAAACAAGGACCTCAGAGAAGTATGCAGTCAATCGAATATAATGTGTAAACATGGGCCTAAGAGAAGTATGCAGTCAATCGTATATAATGTGTAAACAAGGACCTCAGAGAAGTATACAGCCAATCGTATATAATGTGTAAACAAGGACCTCAGAGGAGTATGCAGTCAATCGTATATAATGTGTAAACAAGGGCCGAGAGAAAAGTATGCAGTCAATCGAATATAATGTGTAAACAAGGGCCTGAGAGAAGTATGCAGTCAATCGAATATAATGTGTAAACAAGGGCCTAAGAGAAGTCTGCAGTCAATCGAATATAATGTGTAAACAAGGACCTTAGAGAAGTATGCAGTCAATCGTATATAATGTGTAAACACGGACCTCAGAGAAGTATGCAGTCAATCGTATATAATGTGTAAACAAGGGCCTGAGAGAAGTATGCAGTCAATCGAATATAATGTGTAAACAAGGGCCTGAGAGAAGTATGCAGTCAATCAAATATAATGTGTAAACAAGGACCTCAGAGAAGTATGCAGTCAATCGTATATAATGTGTAAACAAGGACCTCAGAGGAGTATGCAGTCAATCTAATATAATGTGTAAACAAAGGCCTCAGAGAAGTATGCAGTCAATCAGATATAATGTGTAAACAAGGGCCTGAGAGAAGTATTCAGTCAATCGTATATAATGTGTAAACAAGGGCCTGAGAGAAGTATGCAGTCAATCGAATATAATGTGTAAACAAGGCCTCAGAGAAGTATGCAGTCAATCGAATATAATGTGTAAACAAGGGCCTGAAAGAAGTGTGCAGTCAATCGAATATAACGTGTAAACAAGGGCCTGAGAGAAGTATGCAGTCAATCGTATATAATGTGTAAACATGGGCCTGAGAGAAGTATGCAGTCAATCGAATATAATGTGTAAACAAGGGCCTGAGAGAAGTATGCAGTCAATCGTATATAATGTGTAAACGAGGGCCTGAGAGAAGTATGCAGTCAATCGAATATAATGTGTAAACAAGGACCTCAGAGAAGTATGCAGTCAATCGTATATAATGTGTAAACAAGGGCCTCAGCGAAGTATGCAGTCAATCGAATATAATGTGTAAACAAGGACCTCAGAGAAGTATGCAGTCAATCGAATATAATGTGTAAACAAGGACCTTAGAGAAGTATGCAGTCAATCGTATATAATGTGTAAACAAGGGCCTGTGAGAAGTATGCAGTCAATCGTATATAATGTGTAAACAAGGACCTGTGAGAAGTATGCAGTCAATCGTATATAATGTGTAAACAAGGGCCTGTGAGAAGTATGCAGTCAATCGTATATAATGTGTAAACAAGGGCCTGAGAGAAGTATGCAGTCAATCGTATATAATGTGTAAACAAGGGCCTAAGAGAAGTATGCAGTCAATCGTATATAATGTGTCAATAAGGGCCTGTGAGAAGTATGCAGTCAATCGTATATAATGTGTAAACAAGGGCCTGAGAGAAGTATGCAGTCAATCGAATATAATGTGTAAACAAGGGCCTCAGAGAAGTATGCAGTCAATCGTATATAATGTGTCAACAAGGGCCTGTGAGAAGTATGCAGTCAATCGAATATAATGTGTAAACAAGGACCTCAGACGAGTATGCAGTCAATCGTATATAATGTGTAAAGAAAAGGGCCTGAGAGTAGTATGCAGTCAATCGAATATAATGTGTAAACAAGGGCCTCAGAGAAGTATGCAGTCAATCGAATATAATGTGTAAACAAGGGCCTTAGAGAAGTATGCAGTCAATCGTATATAATGTGTAAACAAGGGCTTGAGAGTAGTATACAGTCAATCGAATATAATGTGTAAACAAGGGCCGGAGAAGTATGCAGTCAATCGAATATAATGTGTAAACAAGGGCCGGAGAGAAGTATGCAGTCAATGAATATAATGTGTAAACAAGGGCCTGAGAGAAGTATGCGGTCAATCAAATATAATGTGTAAACAAGGGCCGGAGAGAAGTGTGCAGTCAATCGAATATAATGTGTAAACAAGGGCCGGAGAAGTGTGCAGTCAATCGAATATAATGTGTAAACAAGGGCCGGAGAGAAGTGTGCAGTCAATCGAATATAATGTGTAAACAAGGGCCGGAGAGAAGTGTGCAGTCAATCGAATATAATGTGTAAACAAGGGCCGGAGAGAAGTGTGCAGTCAATCGAATATAATGTGTAAACAAGGGCCTCAGAGAATATGCAGTCAATCGTATATAATGTGTCAACAAGGGCCTGTGAGAAGTATGCAGTCAATCGAATATAATGTGTAAACAAGGACCTCAGACGAGTATGCAGTCAATCGTATATAATGTGTAAACAAGGGCCTGAGTAGTATGCAGTCAATCGAATATAATGTGTAAACAAGGGCCTCAGAGAAGTATGCAGTCAATCGAATATAATGTGTAAACAAGGGCCTTAGAGAAGTATGCAGTCAATCGTATATAATGTGTAAACAAGGGCCTGAGAGTAGTATACAGTCAATCGAATATAATGTGTAAACAAGGGCCGGAGAAGTATGCAGTCAATCGAATATAATGTGTAAACAAGGGCCGGAGAAGTATGCAGTCAATCGAATATAATGTGTAAACAAGGGCCTGAGAGAAGTATGCAGTCAATCAAATATAATGTGTAAACAAGGGCCGGAGAAGTATTGCAGTCAATCGAATATAATGTGTAAACAAGGGCCGGAGAGAAGTGTGCAGTCAATCGAATATAATGTGTAAACAAGGGCCGGAGAGAAGTGTGCAGTCAATCGAATATAATGTGTACACACTCTGAATGGATCCTGAATTAAACAGATTCCAAGGTCAAAATTGTGTGGAGCATTTATTTTTCAAAACATGTTGTTGTTTGACACACATGAATGCATAATAAATACCTTTCATTCAATGCTATAAGACAGCATACCTTTCATTCAATGCTATAAGACAGCATGCCTTTCATTCAATGCTATTAGACAGCATGTCTTTCATTCAATGCTATAAGACAGCATGCATTTTATTCGACCCTTTCACAAAGACCATTTAAAAAAAGAAGTAAAATAAAAAAGGTACTTGTTTGAAATATTTGCATTCTTATTAATGGTGCATATGTGTGAAGGTAAAATGTATGTTCTTCTGAATAATTTGATTTAGTTGTGAATAATATGATTTAGCTGTGAATAATATATGAATTAGTTGTGAATAATATGATTTAGTTGTGAAAATACGATTTAGCTGTGAATAATATGATTTAGTTGTGAATAATATGATTTGTAATTCTGTATATGGTAAAATCAAACACCAATTGTCAACACTTGTATAATTTAATGGCACACAATTATCTCATTAAACAGTATTCTATAAGAATCAATTTTGGTTTGAATTGTTTCTTAAATCAAAGAAATCACATTCCCGCAAAGATGAAACAAAATTTGATTCGATTAAACATAAAATAAAATGAAAAAAATCATTATGACTAGAAAATGACAACAACGGACTGTTAAGACATGAAAAGACTTCTGGCTCACGGAATTCACGTTTACTTCCTTAATCAATACTTTAAATTGTGTTAAGTTGAGTTGAAAAAGAGTTTGTTAAAAAAGAAAAAGGAAAAGCTGACAGCTACATTTACGCAATAAAATAAAATCAAGTCAACCGATCCCTCCGAAATCATTCTAATGAGAAAAGGCAATCAAGAAGGGACAGAGGTAGAGATACCAGAAATAACGAAGGGACTATAATAACGCATTAGGTTTGCATCACAATAGTTCGTGATTTCTGATAATCAACTTTAATAGGTTTGTATTACAATAGTTAGTGATTTCTGATAATCAACTTTAATAGGTTTGTATTACAATAGTTAGTGATTTCTGATAATCAACTTTAATAGGTTTGTATTACAATAGTTCGTGATTTCTGATAATCAACTTTAATAGGTTTGTATTACAATAGTTAGTGATTTCTGATAATCAACTTAAATAAGTTTGTATTACAATAGTTAGTGATTTCTGATAATCAACTTTAATAGGTTTGTATTACAACTAGATAACTTATCACAGAATCATAGAAAATCGTTCATAAACTTAAACAAACCTTTTTGTAATATTCTTAACGCCAGTGATTTTTCTTTTCATGTTTTCACTGATCATTTCTAATATAGGCTATCTCTTATTAGGGGCATAACTCAATTATTATTTTTTCAATGGACTGATAGTCTTTCCAGTTAGCTTTTCACAAGTACCCCACACAATTGAGTGAATGGCAAGGCTAATGAAAACACAGGCTTTACGTCCCTTTCGAGGTATTCTTATCCTTCATTAAAAGTATACATCATCAAAATATTCTCTCCATGGAAAGTATTTATCATCAAAATATTCTCCCATGGAAAGTATTTATCATCAAAATATTCTCCCATGAAAAGTATTTATCAAAATATTCTCCCAAAATCAAAATATTCTCCCATAAAAGTATTTATCATCAAAACATTCTCCCATGAAAAGTATATATCATCAAAATATTCTCCATGGAAAGTATATATCATCAAAATATTCTCCCATGGAAAGTATTTAGCATCAAAATGTTTTTCCATTTGAAAGCATGTATCATCAAAATGTCTCTTATTGGAAAGTATATATCATGAAAATGTCCTTCCAGTGGAAAGTATATATCATCAAAATGTCTCCTATTAGAAAGTATATATCATTAAAACTATCCTTCCACTGGAAAGTAGGTATCATCAAAATGTCCTTGAAGGGAAAGTATATAACATCAAAATGTCCTTCCAGTGTAAAGTAGTAAGATTCAAATGTCCTTCCAGTGGAAATTATATAACATCAAAATGTCCTTCCAGTAGAAAGTAGGTAACATCAAAATGTCTTTCCAATGGAAAGTAGGTAACATCAAAATGTCTTCCCAATGTAAAGTAGGTAACATCAAAATGTCCTTCCAGTGTAAAAAAGGTAACATCAAAATATCCTTACAGTGTAAAGTAGGTAACATCCAAATGTCCTTCCAGTGGAAAGTATATAACATCAAAATGTCCTTCCAGTGTAAAGCAGGTAACATCAAAATGTACTTCCAGTGTAAAGTAGGTAACATCAAAATGTCCTTCCAGTGTAAAATAGGTCAAATAAAAATGTCCTTCCAGTGTAAAGTAGGTAACATCAAAATGTACTTCCAGTGTAAACTAGGCAACATCAAAATGTCCTTCCAGTGTAAAGTAGGTAACATTAAAATGTCCTTCCAGTGTAAAGTAGGTAGCATGAAAATGTCCTTCAGTGGAAAGTATATAACTTCGAAACGTCCTTCCACTGCAAAGTATATAACATCAAAATGTTCTTCCAGTGAAAAGTAAGTAACATCAAAATGTCCTTCCAGTGGAAAGTAGGTAACATCCAAATTTCCTTCCAGTGGAAAGAATATCACATCAAAATATCCTTCAGGGGAAAGTATATATCATCAAAATTTCCTTCCAGTGGAAAGTATATATCATCAAAATGTCCTTCCAGTAGAGAGTAGATAACATCAAAATGTCCTTCCAGTGGAAAGTAGGTAACATGCAAATGTCCTTCCAGTGGAAAGTAGGTAACATCAAAATGTCCTTCCAGAGGAAAGTACATATCATCAAAATGTCCTTCCAGTGGAACTATATCATCAAAGTGTCCTTCCAGTGAAAACTACATATCATCAAAATGTCCTTCCAGTGGAAAGTATATATCATCCAAATGTCCTTCAGTAGAAAGTATGTACCATCCAAATGTCCTTCCTGTGGAATGTAGGTAACATCAAAATGTCCTTCCAGTATAAAGTAGGTAACATCAAAATTTCTTTCCAGTCTAAAGTAGGTAACATCAAAATGTCCTCCCAGTGTAAAGTAGGAAACATCAAAATGTCCTTCCAGTGTAAAGTATGTAACATCAAAATGTCGTTCCAGTGTTAAGTAGGTAACATCAAAAACTCCTTCAAGTATAAAGTAAGTAACATCAAAATGTCCTTCCAGTGTAAAGTAGATAACATGCAAATGTCCTTCCAGTGGAAAGTGTATAATATCAAAATGTCCTTCCAGTAGAAAGTAGGTCACATCAAAATGTCCTTCAATGGAAAGAAGGGAACATCAAAATATCCTTCAAATGGAAAGTATATAACATCAACATGTCCTTCCAGTGGAAAGTAGGTAACATCAAAATGTCCTACCAGTGAAAAGTATATCACATCAAAATATCCTTCGAGTGGAAAGTATATATCATCAAAATGTCCTTCCAGTGGAAAGTATATATCATCCAAATGTCCTTCCAGTAGAAAGTAGGTAAGATCCAAATGTCCTTCCTGTGGAAAGTAGGTAACATCAAAATGTCCTTCCAGTATAAAGTAGGTAACATTAAAAATTTCTTTCCAGTCTAAAGTAGGTAACATCAAACTGTCCTTCCAGTGTAAAGTAGGTAACATCAAAATGTTCTTCCAGTGTAAAGTATGTAACATCAAAATGTCGGTCCAGTGTTAAGTAGGTAACATCAAAAACTCCTTCAAGTGTAAAGTAAGTAACATCAAAATGTCCTCCCAGTGTGAAGTAGATAACATGCAAATGTCCTTCCAGTCGAAAGTGTATAGTATCAAAATGTCATTCCAGTAGAAAGTAGGTCACATCAAAATGTCCTTCCAATGGAAAGTAGAGAACATCAAAATGTCCTTCCAATGGAAAGTAGAGAACATCAAAATGTCCTTCAAATGGAAAGTATATAACATCAACATGTCCTTCCAGTGTAAAGTATATTACATCCAAATGTCCTTCCAGTGGAAAGTATACAACATCAAAACGTCCTTCCAGTGGAAAGTATATAACATCAAAATGTCCTTCCCCTGAAAAGTAGGTAACATCAAAATTTCCTTCCAGTGGAAAGTAGATAACATCCAAATGTCCTTCCAGTGAAAAGTACATCACATCAAAATATCCTTCGAGTGGAAAGTATATATCATCAAAATGTCGTTCCAGTGGAAAGTATACATCATCAAAATGTCCTTACAGTAGAAAGTAGGTCACATAAATATGTCTTTCGAGTGAAAATAACGTAACTTCCAAATGTCCTTTCCAGTGGAAAGTAGGTAACATCAAAATGTCTTTCCAGTGGAAAGAGTATATCATCAAAATGATCTTCCAGTCAAAAAGGACATGTCATCAAAATGTCATTCCAGTGGAAAGCATATATCATCCAAATGTTCTTCCAGTAGAAACTAGGTAACATCAAAATGTCCTTCCAGTGGAAAGTATATATCATCAAAATGTCCTTCCAGTAGAAACTAGGTAACATCAAAATGTCTATCCAGTGGAAAGTAGGTAACATCCAAATGTCCTTCCAGTGGAAAGTAACTATCATCAAGAAGTCCTTCGAGTTGAAAGGAGGTATCATCAAAAGTCCTTCAAGTGGAAAGTATATATCATCAAAATGTCTTTCCAGTGGAAAGTAGGTAACATCAAAATGTCCTTCCAGTGTAAAGTAGGTAACATCGAAATGTCCTTCCAGTGTAAAGTATGTAACATCAAAATGTCCTTCCAGTGTTAAGTAGGTAACATCAAAATGCCCTTCCAGTGTAAAGTAGGTTACATCAAAATGTCCTTCCAGTGTAAAGTAGGTAACATGCAAATGTCCTTCCAGTTGTAAGTTTATAATATCAAAATGTCATTCCAGTAGAAAATAAGTAACATCAAAATGTCCTACCAATGGAAAGTAGGGAACATCAAAATGTCCTTCAAATGGAAAGTCTATAACTTCAACATGTCCTTCCAGTCAAAAGTATATAATATCAAATGCCTTTCTACAGTGGAAAGTATATACCATCAAAATGTCCTTCCAGTGGAAAGTATATAACATCTAAAATGTACTTCCAGTGGAAGGTAGGTAACATCAAAATGTCCTTCAGTGGAAAGTATATAACATCAAAATGTCCTTCCAGTGGAAAGTAGGTAACATCAAAATGTCCTTCCCGTGGAAAGTAGCTAACATTCAAAAGTCCTTCCAGTGGAAAGTATATCACATCAAAACAACCTTCCAATGTAAAGTATATATCTTCAAAATGTCCTTCCAGTGAAAAGTATATAACATCAAAATGTCCTTCCAGTAGAATGTAGGTAGCATCAAAATGTCCACCAGTGGAAAGTAGGTAACATCAAAATGTCCTTCCAGTGAAAACTAGGTAGCATCCATACGTCCTTCCAGTGGAAAGTAGGTAACATCAATCTGTCCTTCCAGTGGAAAGTAGGTAACATCAAAATGTCCTTCCAGTGGCAAATAGGTAACATCAAAATGTCCTTCCAGTGGAAACTAAGTAACATCCAAACGTCCTTCCAGTGGAAAGTAGGTAATATCAATCTGTCTTTCCAGTAGAAAGTAGGTAACATCAAAATGTCCTTCCAGTGGAAAGTAGGTATCATCAAAATGTCCTTCCAGTGACAAGTAGGTATCATCAAAATGTCCTTCCAGTGACAAGTAGGTATCATCAAAATGTCCTTCAAGCGGAAAGTATATATCATCAAAATGTCCTTCCAGTGAACAGTGGGTAACATAAAAAATGTTCTTCCAGTGTAAAGTAGGTAACATTAAAATGTCCTTCCAGTGTAAAGTAGGTAACATCAAAATGCCCTTCAGTGTAAAGTAGGTAACATCAAAATGTCCTTCCAGTGTAAATTAGGTTACATCAAAATGTCCTTCCAGTGTAAAGTAGGCAACATCAAATGTCCTTCCAGTGGAAAGTGTATAATATCAAAATGTGATTCCAGTCGAAAATAGGTAACATACAAATTTCCTTACCGTGGAAAGTATATAACATCAAAATATCCTTCCAGTTGAAAGTAGGTAACATCAATATGTCCTTCCACTGGAAAGTAAGTAACATATATATGTCCTTCAATGGAAAGTATATAACATCAACATGTCCTTCCTGTGGAAAGTATATAACATCAATCTGTCCTTCCAGTGGAAACTAGGTAACATCAAAATGTCCTTCCAGTGGAAAGTAGGTAACATCAAAATGGCGTTCAGTGGAAAGTAGGTAACATCCAAATGTCCTCCCAGTTGAAAGTAGGTAACATCAAAATGTCCTTCCACTGGAAAGTATATATAATCAAAATGTCCTTCCAATGGAAAGCAGGTAATATCAAAATGTCCTTCCAGTTTCAAGTAGGTAACATCAAAATGTCCTTCCAGTGGAAAGTAGGTAAAATCAAAATGTCGTTCAGTTTAAAGTAGGTAACATCAACATTTCCTTCCAGTGTAAGGTAGGTAACATCAAAATGTCCTGACAAAGTATAAAGTAGGTAACATCCACATGTCCTTCCAGAAGAAGTATATACCATTAAAATGTCTTTCTAATGGAAAGTAGGTCACATCAAAATGTCCTTCGAGTGTAAAGTATATAACATCAAAATGTCCTTCGAGTGTAAAGTATATAACATCAAAATGTCCTTCGAGTGTAAAGTATATAACATCAAAATGTCTTCCAATGAAAAGAATATAACATCAAAATGTACTTCCAGTGGTAAGTAGGTAACATCAAAATGTCCTTCCAGTGGAAAGTATATAACATCAAAATGTCCTTCCACTGGAATGTAAGTAACATCCAAATGTCGTACAGTGGAAAGTATATTACATCCTAATATCCTTCCAGTGGAAAATATATATCATAAAAATGTCCTTCCAGTGGAAAGTATATATCATTAAAAAATTGTAAAGTAAGTAACATCAAAATGTCCTTCCAGTACAAAGTAGGTAACATCCAAATGTCCTTCCAGTGGAAAGTAGGTAACATCAACATGTCCAGTGGAAAGTACATATCATCAAAATATCCTTCCAGTGAAAAGTACATATCATTAAAATATCAAAATTTTCAGTGGAAAGTATAATCATCAAATGTCCTTCCAGATGAAAGTATATATCATCATAATGTCCTTCCACTAGAAAAGTAGGTAACATCAAAATTTCTTTCGATTGGAAAGTTAGTAACATCGAAATGTTCTTCCAGTGGAAAGTAGGTAACATTCAAAAGTCCTAAAATTGGAAAGTATATCACATCAGAAAACAACCTTCCAATGGAAAGTAATATCTTCAAAATGTCAAAATTACAGCCATAAAAAAAAGTAATATAACATCAAAATGTCCTTCCAAAGAAACCAAAAGGTAGCATCAAAATGTCTAGAAGAAGTAGAAAAAGCTAACATTAAACGTCCTTCCAGTGGAAGTAGGTAACATCAATCTGTCCTTCCCGTAGATAGTAGGTGACAAAATCAAAATGTCCTTCAGTGGAAAGTAGATATCATCAAATGTCCTTCCAGTGGAAAGTAAATCATCAGAAAATGTCCTTCAAGTGGAAAAGAAGGTATCGTCAAAATGTAGCCAGTGAAAAGTAGGTATCATCCAAATGACAAAATTCAAGTGGAAAGTATATATCATCAAAATGTCCTTCCAGTGAAAATTACAAACATAAAAAATGTCAAAATTCAAGTGTGTAAAGTAGGTAACATTAAAATGTCCTTCCAGTGTAAAGTAGGTAAATGACAAAATGCCCAAAAGTGTAAAGTAGGTAACATCAAAATGTCCTTCCAGTGTAAATAGGTTACATCAAATGTCCTTCTAGTGGAAATTGTATAATAACCAAAATGTAATTCCAGTCGAAAATAGGTAACATACAAATTTCCTTGCTGTTGAAAGTAGGTAACATCAATATGTCCTTCCAATGGAAAGTAAGTAACATCTAAATGCAATGACAAAATTACAAATGGAAAGTATATAACATCAAACATGTCCTTTCAGTGGAAAGTATACAACATCAAAATGTCCTTCAGTGGAAAGTATATAACATCAAAAATCCTTCCAGTAGAAAGTAAGTAACATCAAATGTCCTTCAAAATGGAAAGAAGGGTAACATCTAAATGTCCTCCCAATGTAAAAGTATATAACATCAACATGTCATTTCAACCAGAAAAGTATATTTCATCAAATGTCCTCCAGTGGAAAGTATATGTCATCAAAATGTCCTTCCAGTAGAAAGTAGGTAACATCAAAATGGCCTTCCAGTGGAAAGTAGGTAACATCCAAATGTCCTCCCAGTTGAAAGAAGTAACATCAAAATGTCCTTCCACTGGAAAGTATATATAATCAAAATGTCCTTTCGTCAAAAAAGTACATATCATCAAAATGTCCTTTCAGTGAAAAGTACATATCATCAAAATGTCCTTCCAGTGGAAAGTATATATCATCAAAATGTCCTTCCAGTGGAAAGTATATATCATCAAAATGTCCTTCCAGTGGAAAGTATATATCATCAAAATGTCCTTCCAGTAGAAAGTAGGTAACATCAAAATGTCCTCGGTGGAAAGTATGTAACATCCGAATGTCCCTCCACAAAAGGAAAGTGGGTAATATCAAAATGTTCTTCCAGTGTAAAGTAGGTAAGATCAAAATGTCCTTCCAGTGGAAAGTAGGTACAAAAATCAAAATGTCCTTTCAGTTTAAAGTAGGTAACATCAACATTTCCTTCCAGTGTAAGGTAGATAACATCAAAATGTCCTTCGATTATAAAGTAGGTAACATCCACATGTCCTTCCAGTGGAAAGTATATACCATTAGAAAATGTCTTTCTAATGGAAAGTAGGTAACATCAAAATGTCCTTCCAGTATAAAGTAGATAACATCAAATGTCCTTCCAGTGGAAAGTATATAACATCAAAATGTCCTTCCAATGGAAAGTATATAACATCAAAATGTACTTCCAGTGGAAAGTATATATCATAAAAATGTCCTTCAGTGGAATGTATATATCATTAAAAATGAAGAAGACAAAGTAACATCAAAATGTCCTTCCAGTACAAAGTAGGTAACATCCAAATGTCCTTCCAGTGGAAAGTAGGTAACATCAACATGTCTGAGTGGAAAGTACATATCATCAAAATATCCTTCAAGTGAAAAGTACATATCCTCAAAATATCATTTCAGTGGAAAGTATATATCATCAAATGTCCTTCCAGTGGAAAGTTTATATCATCAAAATGTCCTTCCAGAAGTAAGTATATATCATCAAAATGTCCTCCCAGTAGAAGTAGATAACATCAAAATGTCATTCGGGTGGAAAGCATGTAACATCCGAATGTCCCTCCAATGGAAAGTAGGTAATATCAAAATGTCCTTCCAGTGTAAAGTAGGTAACATCAAAATGTCCTTCCAGTGGAAAGTAGGTAAAATCAAAATGTCCTTCCAGTGTAAGGTACAAAACATCAAAAATGTCCTTCGAGTATAAAGAAGAAGTAACATCCACATGTCCTTCCAGTGGAAAGTATATAACATCAAAATGTCCTTCGAGTATAAAGTAGGTAACATCCACATGTCCTTCCAGTGGAAAGTATATAACATCAAAATGTTCTTCCAATGGAAAGCATATAACATCAAAATGTACTTCCAGTGGTAAGTAGGTAACATCAAAATGTCCTTCCAGTGGAAAGTATATAACATCAAAATGTCCTTCCACTGAAATGTAGGTAACAACAAATGTCCTACAGTGGAAAGTATATTACATCCTAATATCCTTCCAGTGGAAAATATATATCCTAGAAATGTCCTTCCAGTGGAAAGTATATATCCTTAAAAAATTGTAAAGTAGAAGTAACATCAAAATGTCCTTCCAGTACAAAGTAGGTAACATACAAATGTCCTTCAGTGGAAAGTAGGTAACATCAACATGTCCGAGTGGAAAGTACATATCATCAAAATATCCTTCCAGTGAAAAAGTACATATCATTAAAATATCCTTTCAGTGGAAAGTATATATCATCAAATGTCCTTCCAGATGAAAGTATATATCATCATAATGTCCTTCCACTAGAAAGTAGGTAACATCAAAATTTCTTTCGAAGTGGAAAGTTAGTAACATCGAAATGTTCTTCCAGTGGAAAGTAGAAGTAACATTCAAAAGTCCTTCCAGTGGAAAGTATATCACATCAAAACAACCTTCCAATGGAAAGTATATATCTTCAAAATGTCCTTCCAGCGAAAAAAATATATAACATCAAAATGTCCTTCCAGTAGAAAGTAGGTGGCATCAAAATGTCCTTCCAGTGGAAAGTAGGTAACATTAAATGTCCTTCCAGTGGAAACTAGGTAACATCCAAACGTCCTTCCAGTGGAAAGTAGGTAACATCAATCTGTCCTTCAGTAGATAGTAGGTACCATCAAAATGTCCTTCCAGTGGAAAGTAGATATCATCCAAATGTCCTTCCAGTGGAAAATAGGTATCGTCAAAATGTCCTGCCAGTGAAAAGTAGGTATCATCCAAATGTCCTTCAAGTGGAAAGTATATATCATCAAAATGTCCTTCCAGTGAAAAGTGGGTAACATAAAAAATGTCCTTCCAGTGTAAAGTAGGTAACATTAAAATGTCCTTCCAGTGTAAAGTAGGTAACACCAAAATGCCCTTCCGGTGTAAAGTAGGTAACATCAAAATGTCCTTCCAGTGTAAATTAGGTTACATCAAAATGTCCTTCAGTGTAAAGTTGGTAACATCAAAATGTCCTTCCAGTGGAAATTGTATAATATCAAATGTAATTCCAGTCGAAAATAGGTAACATACAAATTTCCTTGCAGTTGAAAGTAGGTAACATCAATATGTCCTTCCAATGGAAAGTAAGTAACATCTAAATGTCCTTCCAATGGAAAGTATATAACATCAACATGTCCTTTCAGTGGAAAGTATATAACATCAAAATGTCCTTCCAGTGGAAAGTATATAACATCAAAATATGCTTCCAGTAGAAAGTAGGTAACATCAATATGTCCTTCGAATGGAAAGTAGTTAACATCTAAATGTCCTTCCAATGGAAAGTATATAACATCAACATGTCCTTTCAATGGAAAGTAAGTAACATCAAAATGTCCTTCCAATGGAAAGTAGGGTAACATCTAAATGTCCTCCCAATGGAAAGTATATAACATCAACATGTCCTTTCAGCGGAAAGTATATTTCATCAAATGTCCTCCAGTGGAAAGTATATGTCATCAAAATGTCCTTCCAGTAGAAAGTAGGTAACATCAAAATGGCCTTCCAGTGGAAAGTAGGTAACATCCAAATGTCCTCCCAGTTGAAAGTAGGTAACATCAAAATGTCCTTCCACTGGAAAGTATATATAATCAAAATGTCCTTTCGGTCCAGAAAGTACATATCATCAAAATGTCCTTTCAGTGAAAAGTACATATCATCAAAATGTCCTTCCAGTGGAAAGTATATATCATCAAAATGTCCTTCCAGTGGAAAGTATATATCATCAAAATGTCCTTCCAGTAGAAAGTAGGTAACATCAAAATGTCCTCAGGTGGAAAGTATGTAACATCCGAATCTGAAAAGTGGGTAATATCAAAATGTTCTTCCAGTGTAAAGTAGGTAACATCAAAATGTCCCTCCAGTGGAAAGTATGTAAAATCAAAATGTCCTTCCAGTTTAAAGTAGGTAACATCAACATTTCCTTCCAGTGTAAGGTAGGTAACATCAAAATGTCCTTCGAGTATAAAGTAGGTAACATCCCCATGTCCTTCCAGTGGAAAGTATATACCATTAAAATGTCTTTCTAATGGAAAGTAGGTAACATCAAAATGTCCTTCCAGTATAAAGTAGGTAACATCCAAAGTCCTTCCAGTGGAAAGTATATAACATCAAAATGTCCTTCAATGGAAAGTATATAACATCAAAATGTACTTCCAGTGGTAAGTAGGTAGCATCAAAATGTCCTTCCAGTGGAAAGTATATAACATCAAAATGTCATTCCAGTGGAAAGTAGGTAACATCAAAATGTCCTTCCACTGGAATGTAGGTAACATCCAAATGTCCTACCAGTGGAAAGTATATTACATCCAAATATCCTTCCAGTAGAAAGTATATATCATAATAATGTCCTTCAGTGGAAAGTATATATCATTAAAAAATTGAAGAAGTAAGTAACATCAAAATGTCCTTCCAGTACAAAGTAGGTAACATCCAAATGTCCTTCCAGTGGAAAGTAAGGTAACATCAACATGAAGAAGTGGAAAGTACATATCATCAAAATATCCTTCCAACCAAAAGACATATCATCAAAATATCCTTTCAGTGGAAAGTATATATCATCAAATGTCCTTCCAGATGAAAGTATATATCATCATAATGTCCTTCCAGTAGAAAGTAGGTAACATCAAAATTTCTTTCCGGTGGAAAGTAAGTAACATCGAGATGTTCTTCCAGTGGAAAGTAGGTAACATGAAAATGTCCTTCCAGTGGAAAGTAGGTATCAATCAAAATGTCCTTCCATTGGAAAGAAGGTATCATCAAAATGTCCTTGCAGTAGAAAGTATACAATCATCATAATGAAAAGAAAGTAGGTAACATCAAAATGTCTTTCTAGTGTAAAGCAAGGTATCATCAAGAGGAATGCTTCAGCATTAACTTTGAAATTACATAACAGTAATGGTTATCTACAATTTAAAGATTTCTCTACATAGAATTACTTCTTTGTGTTTACTCCACATTAACCATTATGTCATAGGATATCTACAATTTTCTTTATCTACACATATTACATTTTGTTCTTTACCCCCACATTAACCATTATGTCATACCTAATTATGAAGACAACACAGGATATCTACAATTCTCTTTATCTACACATATGTACATTTTGTTCTTTACAACCACATTAACCATTATGTCACACTCAATTATGAAGACAATCAGGATATCTACAATTTATTTATGACAATATGTACATTTTGTTCTTTACTCCACATTAACCATTATGTCACACCCAATTATGAAGACAATCAGGATATCTACAATTTTCTTTATATACACCTATGTACATTTTGTTCTTTACTCCACATTAACCATTATATCCCACCAAATTATGAAGACGATCAGGATTTTAACAAATTAATTATAAACAAAAATGAATGAAGAGCATACACAACCACAGACATACAATGTTCTGTTGCCATCTTTTCTCTACAAAAATTTAATCTTTGATACAAAAAAAGTAATGACAAAATTCACACATTGAAAGTGAATAAAATGACATCATTCACAGAAGGTATCTCACAATAACAACCAAAAAAAGTGATGGCAAAATTACAACCAAAAGAAGTAATGACAAAATTACAACCAGAAGAAGTAATGACAAAATTACAACCAAAAGAAGTAATGACAAAATTACAACCAAAAGAAGTAATGACAAAATTACAACCAAAAGAAGCAATGACAAAATTACAACCAAAAGAAGTAATGACAAAATTACAACCAAAAGAAGTAATGACAAAATTACAACCAAAAGAAGTAATGACAAAACTACAACCAAAACAAGTAATGACAAAATTACAACCAGAAGAAGTAATGACAAAATTACAACCAAAAGAAGTAATGACAAAATTACAACCAGAAGAAGTAATGACAAAATTACAACCAGAAGAAGACAAAATGACAAAATTACAACCAGAAGAAGTAATGACAAAATTACAACCAGAAGAAGTAATGACAAAATTACAACCAGAAGAAGTAATGACAAAATTACAACCAGAAGAAGAAATGACAAAATTACAACCAGAAGAAGTAATGACACAAAATTACAACCAGAAGAAGTAATGACAAAATTACAACCAGAAGAAGTAATGACAAAATTACAACCAAAAGAAGCAATGACAAAATTACAACCAGAAGAAGTAATGACAAAATTACAACCAAAAGAAGTAATGACAAAATTACAACCAGAAGAAGTAATGACAAAATTACAAAACCAAAAAAAGTAATGACAAAATTACAACCAGAAGAAGTAATGACAAAATTACAACCAGAAGAAGTAATGACAAAATGACCAAAAAAAAATTACAACCAGAAGAAGTAATGACAAAATTACAACCAAAAAAAGTAATGACAAAATTACAACCAAAAGAAGTAATGACAAAATTACAACCAGAAGTAATGACAAAATTACAACCAGAAGAAGTAATGACAAAATTACAACCAGAAGAAGTAATGACAAAATTACAACCAGAAGAAGTAATGACAAAATTACAACCAGAAGAAGTAATGACAAAAGAAGTAATGACAAAATTACAACCAAAAGAAGTAATGACAAAATTACAACCAGAAGAAGTAATGACAAAATTACAACCAAAAAAGTAATGACAAAAACATAAATGGTACAAATTACAACCAAAAAAGTAATGACAAAATTACAACCAGAAGAAGTAATGACAAAATTACAACCAGAAGAAGTAATGACAAAATTACAACCAGAAGAAGTAATGACAAAATTACAACCAGAAGAAGCAATGTAACAAAATTACAACCAGAAGAAGTAATGACAAAATTACAACCAGAAGAAGTAATGACAAAATTACAACCAGAAGAAGTAATGACAAAATTACAACCAGAAGAAGTAATGACAAAATTACAACCAAAGAAGTAATGACAAAATTACAACCAGAAGAAGTAATGACAAAATTACAACCAGAAGAAAAGACAAAATTACAACCAGAAGAAGTAATGACAAAATTACAACCAGAAGAAGTAATGAGAAGAAGTAATGACAAAATTACAACCATTACAACCAAAGAAGTAATGACAAAATTACAACCAGAAGAAGTAATGACAAAATTACAACCAAAAAAAGTAATGACAAAATTACAACCAAAAGAAGTAATGACAAAATTACAAAAATTACAGCCAGAAGAAGCAATGACAAAATTACAACCAGAAGAAGTAATGACAAAATTACAACCAGAAGAAGTAATGACAAAATTACAACCAGAAGAAGTAATGACAAAATTACAACCAGAAGAATTAATGACAAAATTACAACCAGAAGAAGTAATGACAAAATTACAACCAGAAGAAGTAATGACAAAATTACAACGACCAGAAGAAGTAATGACAAAATTACAACCAGAAGAAGTAATGACAAAATTACAACCAGAAGAAGTAATGACAAAATTACAAACCAAAGAAGTAATGACAAAATTACAACCAGAAGAAGTAATGACAAAATTACAACCAGAAAAAGAAGACAAAATGACAAAATTACAACCAGAAGAAGTAATGACAAAATTACAACCAGAAGAAGACAAAATTACAACCAAAAAAAGTAATGACAAAATTACAACCAGAAGAAGTAATGACAAAATTACAACAAAATTACAAAAAAAAGTAATGACAAAATTACAACCAGAAGAAGTAATGACAAAATTACAACCAGAAAGAAGTAACAAAATTACAACCAAAAAAAGTAATGACAAATTACAACCAGAAGAAGTAATGACAAAATTACAACCAGAAGCAATGACAAAATTACAACCAAAAAAAGTAATGACAAAATTACAGCCAGAAAAAGTAATGACAAAATTACAACCAAAAGATGTAATGACAACCAAAAAAATTGACAAAATTACAACCAGAAGAAGTAATGACCAAAAGAAGTAATGACAAAATTACAACCAAAAGAAGTAATGACAAAATTACAGAAAAAGTAAACAAAGTACAACCAGAAGAAGTAATGACAAAAGAAAATTACAACCCAAGTAAGAAGTAATACAACCAGACAAAATTACAACCAGAAGAAGTAATGACAAAATTACAACCAGAAGAAGTAATGACAAAATTACAACCAAAAGTAATGACAAAATTACAACCAGAAGAAGTAATGACAAAATTACAACCAGAAGAAGTAATGACAAAATTACAACCAAAAGAAGTAATGACAAAATTACAACCAGAAGAAGTAATGACAAAATTACAACCAAAAGAAGTAATGACAAAATTACAACCAAAAGAAGTAATGACAAAATTACAACCAGAAGAAGTAATGACAAAATTACAACAAAAACGTAATGACAAAATTACAACAAAAGAAGTAATGACAAAATTACAACCATAAAAAATAATGACAAAATTACAACCAGAAGAAGTAATGACAAAATTACAACCAGAAGAAGTAATGACAAAATTACAACCAGAAGAAGTAATGGCAAAATTACAACCAAAAGAAGTAATGACAAAATTACAACAAAAGACCTAATGACAAAAATTACAACCAAAAGACGTAATGGCAAAATTACAACCAGAAGAAGTAATGACAAAATTACAACCAAAAGACGTAATGACAAAATTACAACCAAAAGAAGTAATGACAAAATTACAACCAGAAGACGTAATGACAAAATTACAACCAGAAGAAGCAAAGCTTATCCCAACAGGTCTTGACTTATCACTTCCTGAACAGGACGCTACTATATCACAGGTTTTACTCTCCAGGTCATGTCAATACCCATTTGCACGTGGGTCAAGTGAGGAAGTGTGTGTTACATGTGTCTCTCCCAAGGAAGACAACAACGGACATATATTTGTCAAGATTGGAACTCAGGACCTCATTGTCCCAAGTCGTACAGCCTAACAACCATGCCATAAAAGCATTGACAATGCAACATGAAACTTCAAAACCAGACCCTGCTGTTTCTCAAAGAAATGCATCAAAGGAAACCTTAAGCATCAGAAATCTAAAAATCCAATTCTCAATAATCTAAATCTGACATTGAGAATGAAAACAACAGGCTTTGAGTGTCGCCATCACATATAACCAACGATGAAAGTCTCAAACCGTGGCAGTCTAAAATTAGTAACGCCTTTTTTCACTTTTTTAACATAAGAAAGCCTCTATGTTTTGTGTAGTTAAGACCAGTTAAAACCAATAGAAACCCATTTAATAAACATATGAGCTATTCGTCTATCCCTATTGAGACTAGTTTTTAATGCTTGCAAACCCTGTATGTCTGTGGAAATAGATTTTGATGATTGCAAACCGTGCATGTCTGTGATGCTTGAAAATCGTGTATGTCTGTGGAAATAGATGCTTGCAAACCGTATATGTCTGTGGAAATAGATGCTTGCAAACCGTGTATGTCTGTGGAAATAGATACGTGCAAACCGTGTATGTCTGGAGAAATAGATGCTTGTAAACCTTGTATGTCTGCGGACATATATGCTTGCAAATCGTATATGTCTATGGAAATAGATCCTTGTATATGTCTGTGGAAATATATAGTTGTCAACCCTGTATGTCTGTGGAAATAGATGTTTGCTAACCATGTATGCCTGTGGAAATAGATGCTTGCTAACCTAGTATGTCTGTGGAAAGTGATGCTTGCAAACTGTGTATGTCTGTGGAAATAGATGTTTGCAAACCGTGTATGTCTGTGGAAATAGATGTTTGCAAACCGTATATGTGTGTGATACCTACAAACCGTGTATGTCTGTGGAAATAGATACTTGCAAACCGTGTATGTCTGTGGAAATAGATCCTTGCAAACTGTGTATGTTTGTGGAAATAGATGTTTGCAAACCGTGTGTGTCTGTAGAAATAGATGCTTTCAAAGCGTGTCTGTGTGTGAAAATAGATGTTTGCAAAACCGTGTATGTCTGTGGAAATAGATATTTGCAAACCGTGTATGTCTGTGGAAATAGATGACTGCAAACCGTGTCTGTCTGTGAAAATAGATGCTTGCATACCGTGTATGTCTGTGGAAACAGATGTTTGCATACCATGTATGTCTGTGGAAATAGATGCTTGCATACGGAGTATGTCTGTTGAAATAGATGCTTGCAAACCGTGTCTGTCTGTGGAAATAGATGCTTGCAAACCGTGTATGTCTGTGGAAATAGATACTTGCAAGCCGTGTATGTCTGTGGAAATAGATGCTTGCAAACCGTGTATGTCTGTGGAAAAAGATGTTTGCAAACCGTGTATGTCTATGGAAATAGATCCTTGCAAACCTTGTATGTCTGTGGAAATAGACACTTGCAAACCGTGTATGTCTGTGGAAATAGATGCTTTCAAACCCTATCTTTGTGTGGAAATAGATGTTTGCAAACTGTGTATGACTGTGGAAATAGATGCTTGCAATCCGTGTATGTATGCGGAAATAGATGCTTGCAAACCGTGTCTGTCTGTGAAAATAGACACTTGCAAACAGTGTATGTCTGTGGAAATAGATGCTTGCAAACCGTGTATATCTGTGGAAATCGATGCTTATAAAACGGTACCTGTCTGTGATAATTTCAAACTGTGTCTTTCTGTGGAAATAGATGCTTGCAAACCGTGTATTGTCTGTGGAAATAGACACTTGCAAACCGTTTATGTCTGTGGAAATAGAGGCTTGCAAACCGTGTATGTCTTTGATTTTTACAAACCGTGTTTGTCTGTGGAAATAGATTCTTGCAAACCGTGTATGTCTGTGGAAATAGATGGTTGCAAACCGCGTATGTCAGTGGAAATAGATGCTTGTAAACCGACTATGTCTGTGGAAATAGATGGTTGCAAACAGTGTATGTCTGTGGAAATAGATGTCTGCAAACCGTGTATGTCTGTGAATATAGATCCTTGCAAACTGCGTTTGTATGTGGAAATCGATGTTTGCAAACCGTGTCTGTCTGTGGAAATAGATGCTTCGAAACCGTGTATGCCTGTGGATATAGATGCTTGCAAACCGTTTATGTGTGTGGAAATAGATGCATGCAAACCGTGTATGTCTGTGGAAATAGATGTTTGCAAATCCTGTATGTCTGTGGTACTTGTAAACCGTGTATGTCTGTGATACTTGCAAACCGTGTATGTCTATGGAAATAGATGTTTAAAAACCGTGTATGTCTATGGAAATAGATGCTTGCAAACCGTGTATGTCTAAGAAAATAGATGCTTGCAAACCACGTATGTCTGTGGAAATAGATGCTTGCATTCCGTGTATGTCTGTGGAAATAGATGCTTGCAAACCGCGTATGTCTTTGGAAATAGATGTTTGCAAACCGTGTCTGTCTGTGGCAATAGATGCTTGCAAACCGTGTACGTCTGTGATACTTGCAAACCGTGTATGTCTCTGGTAATAAATGTTTGCAAACTGCGTATGTATGTGGAAATAGATGTTTGCAAACCGAGTATGTCTCTGGAAAATGATGTTTGCAAACTGTGTATGTCTGTGGATAAAGATGCTTGCAAACCGTTTATGTGTCTGGAAATAGATGCTTACAAACCGTGTATGTCTGTGGAAATAGATGTTTGCAAACTGTGTCTGTCTGTGGAAATAGATACTTGCAAACCGTGTATTGTCTGTGGAAATAGATATATGCCAACCGTGTCTGTCTGTGGAAAAAGATGTTTGCAAACCGTGTCTGTCTGTGGAAATAGATGCTTCGAAACGGTGTATGTCTGTTGATATAGATGCTTGCAAACCGTTTATGTGTGTGGAAATAGATGCTTGCAAACCGTTTATGTCTGTGGAATTGATGTTTGCAAATCGTGTATGTCTGTGATACTTGCAAACCGTGTATGTCTGTGATACTTGCAAACCGTGTATGTCTGTGGAAATCGATGTTTAAAAACCGTGTATGTCTGTGATAATTGCAAACCGTGTATGTCTGTGATACTTGCAAACCGTGTATGTCTGTGGAAATCGATGTTTAAAACCGTGTATGTCTGTGGAAATAGATACTTGCAAACCGTGTCTGTCTGTGGAAATAGATGCTTGCAAAACGTGTATGTCTATGGAAAAAGATGCTTGCGAACCGTGCATGTCTATGGAAATAGATGCTTGCAAACAGGGTATGTCTGTGGAAATAGATGTTTGCAAACCGTGTATGTCTGTGGAGATAGATACTTGCAAACCGTGTCTGTCGGTGGAAATATATGCTTGCAAACAGTGTATGTCTGTGATACTTGCAAATCGTGTATGTCTGTGGAAATAGATGTTTGGAAACCGTGTATGATGTGGAAATAGATGTTTTCAAACCGTGTCTGTCTGCGGAAATAGATGCTTGAAAACCGTGTATGTCTGTGGAAATAGATGTTTTCAAACCATGTATGTCTGTGGAAATAGATGTTTTCAAACCATGTATGTCTGTGGAAATAGGTGATGGCAAACCGTGTATGTCTATGGAAATAAATGCTTGCAATCCGCGTATGTCTGTGGAAATAGATGTTTGCATACGGTGTATGTATATGAAAATAGATGTTTGCATACCGTGTATGTCTGTGGAAATAGATGCTTGCAAACCGTGTATGTCTGTGGAAAGAGATGTTTGCAAATCGTGTCTGTCTGTGGAAATAAGATGCTTGCAAACTGTGTATGTCTGTGATACTTGCAAACCGTGTCTGTCTGTGGAAATAGCTGTTTGCAAACTGTGTATGTCTGTGACACTTGCAAACCGTGTCTGTCTATGGAAATAGATGATTCCAAACCGTGTATGCCTGTGATACTTGAAAACCGTGTCTGTCTGTGGAAATAGATGTTTGCAAACCGTGTACGTCTGTGACACTTGCAAACCGTGTCTGTCTGTGGAAATAGATGTTTGCAAACCGTGTATGTCTGTGATACTTGCAAACCGTGTATTTCTGTGATACTTGCACACCCTGTATGTCTGTGTAAATAGATGCTTGCAATCCGTGTATGTCTGTGGAAATAGCTCTTGCAATCCGTGTATGTCTGTGGAAATGGATCCTTGCAAACGATGTATGTCTGTGGAAATAGAGGCTTGCAAACCGTGTATGTCTATGGAAATGGATGCTTGCAAATCGTGTATGTCTGTGGAAATAGACACTTGCAAACCGTGTATGTCTGTGGAAATGGATGTTTGCAAATCAAGTATGTCTGTGGAAGTAGACACTTGCAAACCGTGTATGTCTGTGGAAATGATTGCTTGCAAACCATGTATGTCTGTGGAAATAGATGTTTGCAAACCGTGTATGTCTGTGGAAATGGATGCTTGCAATCCGTGTATGTCTGTGGAAATAGACACTTGCAAACCGTGTAAGTCTGTGGAAATAGATGCTTGCAAACCGTTTATGTCTGTGGGAATAGACACTTGCAATCCGTGTATGTCTGTGGAAATAGACACTTGCAAACCGTGTATGTCTGTGGAAAACGATGCTTGCAAACCGTGTATGTCTGTGAGATAGATGCTTGCAAATCGTGTATGTCTTTGGAAATAGATGCTTGCAAACCGTGTAGGTCTGTGGAAATAGATGCTTGCAAACCGTGTATGTCTGTGGAAATAGATGCTTGCAAACCGTGTAGGTCTGTGGAAATAGATGCTTGCAAACCGTGTATGTCTGTGGAAATAGACAGTTGCAAACCGTGTATTGTCTGTGGAAATAGACACTTGCAAACTGTGTATGTCTGTGGAAATGGATGCTTGTCTGTGGAAAACCACGTATGTCTGTGGAAATAGACGCTTGCAAACTGCAAACGTATGTCTGTGATGGACTTACAAACCGTGTATGTCTGTGGAAATAGATGCTTGCAAACCGTGTATGTCTGTGGAAAACGACACTTGCAAACCGTGCATGTCTGTGGAAATAGACACTTACAAATCGTTTCTGTCTGTGGAAAAAGGTTCTTGCAAACCGGATATGTGTGTGGAAATAGATGCTTCCAAACCGTGTATGTCTGTGGAAATAGATGGTTGCAAAGCGTGTATGTTTGTGGCAGTAGATGTTTGCAAAACCGCGTATGTCTGTGACACAGATGCTTGCAAACCGTGTATGTCTGTGGAAATAGATGATTGCAAACCGTGCATGTCTGTGGAAATAGATGCTTGCAAACCGTGTCTGTCTGTGGAAATAGATGCTTCGAAACCGTGTATGTCTGTGTATATAGATGCTTGCAAACCGTTTATGTGTGTGGAAATCAATGTTTGCAAACCATGTATGTCTGTGGAAATAGATGTTTGCAAACTCTGTCCGTCTGTGGACATAGATGCTTGCAAACAGTGTATTGTCTGTGGAAATAGATATTTGCAAACCGTGTCTGTCTGTGGAAAAAGAGGTTTGCAAACCTTGTATGTCTGTGGAAATAGATGTTTCCAAACAGTGTTTGTCTGTGGAAATAGATGCTTGCAAACAATGTATGTCTGTGGAAATAGATGCTTGCAAACAGTGTATGTCTGTGGAAATTGATTTTTGCAAATCGTGTATGTCTGTGATAATTGCAAACCGTGTATGTCTGTGATACTTGCAAACCGTGTCTGTCTGTGATACTTGCAAACCGTGTATGTCTGTGATACTTGCAAACCGTGTCTGTCTGTGATACTTGCAAACCGTGTATGTCTGTGATACTTGCAAACCCTGTCTGTCTGTGATACTTGCAAACCGTGTATGTCTGTGATACTTGCAAACCGTGTGTGTCTGTGATACTTGCAAACCGTGTGTGTCTGTGATACTTGCAAACCGTGTGTGTCTGTGATACTTGCAAACCGTGTGTGTCTGTGCTACTTGCAAACCGTGTGTGTCTGTGATACTTGCAAACCGTGTGTGTCTGTGATACTTGCAAACCGTGTGTGTCTGTGATACTTGCAAACCGTGTGTGTCTGTGATACTTGCAAACCGTGTGTGTCTGTGATACTTGCAAACCGTGTGTGTCTGTGATACTTGCAAACCGTGTGTGTCTGTGATACTTGCAAACCGTGTATGTCTGTGATACTTGCAAACCGTGTGTGTCTGTGATACTTGCAAACCGTGTGTGTCTGTGATACTTGCAAACCGTGTGTGTCTGTGATACTTGCAAACCGTGTGTGTCTGTGACACTTGCAAACCGTGTGTGTTTCTGTGATACTTGCAAACCGTGTGTGTCTGTGATACTTGCAAACCGTGTGTGTCTGTGATACTTGCAAACCGTATGTGTGTCTGTGATACTTGCAAACCGTGTGTGTCTGTGATATGTTTGCAAACCGTGTATGTCTGTGATACTTGCAAACCGATGTGTGTCTGTGATACTTGCAAACCGTGTATGTCTGTGATACTTGCAAACCGTGTGTGTCTGTGATACTTGCAAACCGTGTGTGTCTGTGATACTTGCAAACCGTGTATGTCTGTGACACTTGCAAACCGTGTGTGTCTGTGATACTTGCAAACCGTGTGTGTCTGTGATACTTGCAAACCGTGTGTGTCTGTGATACTTGCAAACCGTGTGTGTCTGTGATACTTGCAAACCGTGTGTGTCTGTGATACTTGCAAACCGTGTATGTCTGTGACACTTGCAAACCGTGTGTCTGTGATACTTGCAAACCCTGTATGTCTGTGACACTTGCAAACCGTGTATGTCTGTGATACTTGCAAACCGTGTGTGTCTGTGATACTTGCAAACCTGTGTGTGTGTCTGTGATACTTGCAAACCGTGTGTGCCTGTGCTACTTGCAAACCGTGTGTGTCTGTGACACTTGCAAACCGTGTATGTCTGTGACACTTGCAAACCGTGTCTGTGATACTTGCAAACCGTGTGTGTCTGTGATACTTGCAAACCGTGTGTGTCTGTGATACTTGCAAACCGTGTGTGTCTGTGATACTTGCAAACCGTGTGTGTCTGTGATACTTGCAAACCGTGTATGTCTGTGATACTTGCAAACCGTGTATGTCTGTGATACTTGCAAACCGTGTGTGTCTGTGATACTTGCAAACCGTGTGTGTCTGTGATACTTGCAAACCGTGTGTGTCTGTGATACTTGCAAACCGTGTGTGTCTGTGACACTTGCAAACCGTGTGTGTCTGTGATACTTGCAAACCGTGTGTGTCTGTGATACTTGCAAACCCTGTATGTCTGTGACACTTGCAAACCGTGTCTGTGATACTTGCAAACCGTGTATGTCTGCTACTTGACACTTGCAAACCGTGTATGTCTGTGATACTTGCAAACCTGTGTGTGTGTCTGTGACACTTGCAAACCGTGTATGTTGGTGACACTTGCAAACCGTGTATGTCTGTGACACTTTCAAACCGTGTATGTCTGTGATTCTTGCAAACCGTGTGTGTCTGTGATACTTGCAAACCGTGTGTGTCTGTGATACTTGCAAACCGTGTCTGTCTGTGATACTTGCAAACCCTGTCTGTCTGTGATACTTGCAAACCATGTGTGTCTGTGATACTTGCAAACCGTGTGTGTCTGTGATACTTGCAAACCGTGTGTGTCTGTGATACTTGCAAACCGTGTGTGTCTGTGACACTTGCAAACCGTGTATGTCTGTGATACTTGCAAACCGTGTGTGTCTGTGATACTTGCAAACCGTGTATGTCTGTGACACTTGCAAACCGTGTGTGTCTGTGATACTTGCAAACCGTGTGTGTCTGTGATACTTGCAAACCGTGTGTGTCTGTGATACTTGCAAACCGTGTGTGTCTGTGACACTTGCAAACCGTGTGTGTCTGTGATACTTGCAAACCGTGTGTGTCTGTGATACTTGCAAACCGTGTATGTCTGTGACACTTGCAAACCGTGTCTGTGATACTTGCAAACCCTGTATGTCTGTGACACTTGCAAAACCGTGTATGTCTGTGATACTTGCAAACCGTGTGTGTCTGTGATACTTGCAAACCGTGTGTGTCTGTGATACTTGCAAACCGTGTGTGTCTGTGATACTTGCAAACCGTGTGTGTCTGTGACACTTGCAAACCGTGTATGTCTGTGACACTTGCAAACCGTGTCTGTAATACTTGCAAACCGTGTGTGTCTGTGATACTTGCAAACCGTGTGTGTCTCTGATACTTGCAAACCGTGTGTGTCTGTGATACTTGCAAACCGTGTGTGTCTGTGATACTTGCAAACCGTGTGTGTCTGTGACACTTGCAAACCGTGTGTGTCTGTGACACTTGCAAACCGTGTGTGTCTGTGATACTTGCAAACCCTGTATGTCTGTGACACTTGCAAACCGTGTCTGTGATACTTGCAAACCGTGTATGTCTGTGACACTTGCAAACCGTGTATGTCTGTGACACTTGCAAACCGTGTGTGTCTGTGACACTTGCAAACCGTGTATGTCTGTGACACTTGCAAACCGTGTATGTCTGTGATACTTGCAAACCGTGTGTGTCTGTGCTACTTGCAAACCGTGTGTGTCTGTGATACTTGCAAACCGTGTCTGTCTGTGATACTTGCAAACCCTGTCCTCTCTGTGATACTTGCAAACCGTGTGTGTCTGTGATACTTGCAAACCGTGTGTGTCTGTGATACTTGCAAACCGTGTGTGTCTGTGATACTTGCAAACCGTGTGTGTCTGTGATACTTGCAAACCGTGTATGTCTGTGATACTTGCAAACCGTGTGTGTCTGTGATACTTGCAAACCGTGTATGTCTGTGACACTTGCAAACCTGTGTGTGTCTGTGATACTTGCAAACCGTGTGTGTCTGTGATGCAAACTTGCAAACCGTGTGTGTCTGTGATACTTGCAAACCGTGTGTGTCTGTGACACTTGCAAACCGTGTATGTCTGTGATACTTGCAAACCCTGTATGTCTGTGATACTTGCAAACCGTGTATGTCTGTGACACTTGCAAACCGTGTCTGTGAAACTTACAAACCCTGTATGTCTGTGACACTTGCAAACCCTGTGTATGTCTGTGATACTTGCAAACCGATACTTGTGTGTCTGTGATACTTGCAAACCGTGTGTGTCTGTGATACTTGCAAACCGTGTGTGTCTGTCCTGTCTGTGACACTTGCAAACCGTGTGTGTCTGTGACACTTGCAAACCGTGTATGTCTGTGACACTTGCAAACCGTGTGTCTGTAATACTTGCAAACCGTGTGTGTCTGTGATACTTGCAAACCGTGTGTGTCTGTACTTGCAAACCGTGTGTGTCTGTGATACTTGCAAACCGTGTGTGTCTGTGATACTTGTCTGTGCTACTTGCAAACCGTGTATGTCTGTGATACTTGCAAACCGTGTGTGTCTGTGATACTTGCAAACCGTGTATGTCTGTGATACTTGCAAACCGTGTGTGTCTGTGATACTTGCAAACCGTGTGTGTCTGTGATACTTGCAAACCGTGATGTCTACTTGCAAACCGTGTATGTCTGTGCTACTTGCAAACCGTGTATGTCTGTGGAAATATGTGACACTTGCAAACCGTGTCTGTGATCTGTATGTCTGTGACACTTGCAAACCGTGTATGTCTGTGGCAAACCGTGTCTGTGATACTTGCAAAGATGTCTGTGACACTTGCAAACCGTGTATGTCTGTGATACTTGAAATATGTCTGTGATACTTGCAAACCGTGTGTGTCTGTGGCAAACCGTGTGTGTCTGTGATACTTGCAAACCGTGTGTGTCTGTGGCAAATAGATGTCTGTGCTACTTGCAAACCGTGTATGTCTGTGGAAATAGATGTTTGCAAACCGTGTATGTCTGTGGAAATAAATGATACTTGCAAACCGTGTATGTCTGTGGAAATAGATATGTTTGCAAACCAAACCGTGTATGTCTGTGGAAATAGATACTTGCAAAGTGTGTTTGCAAACCGTGTATGTCTGTGGAAATAGATACTTGCAAACCGTGTATGTCTGTGGAAATAGATGCTTGCAAACCGTGTGTGTCTGTGGAAATAGATGCTTGCAAACCGTGTATGTCTGTGGAAATAGTTGTTTGCAAACCGTGTATGTCTGTGGAAATAGATGTTTGCAAACTGTGTATGTCTGTGGAAATAGATGTTTGCAAAGCGTGTATGTCTGTGGAAATAGATGTTTTCAAACCGTGTATGTCTGTGGAAATCTGTTTGCAAAGCGTGTACTGTGGAAATAGATGCTTGCAAACTGTGTATGTCTGTGGAAATAGATGCTTGCAAACCATGTATGTCTGTGGAAATAGATGTTTTCAAACCGTGTATGACTGTGAAATAGATGTTTGCAAAGCGTGTATGTCTGTGGAAATAGATGTTTTCAAACCGTGTATGTCTGTGGAAATAGATGTTTTCAAACCGTGTATGTCTGTGGAAACAGATGTTTGCAAATCATGTATGTCTGTGATAGATGTTTTCAAACCGTGTATGTCTGTGATACTTGCACACCGTGTATGTCTGTGGAAATAGATGTTTGCAAACCATGATACTTGTGTCTGTGGAAAAGATTTTTGAAAACCGTATATGTCTCTGGAAATAGATGTTTGCAAACCTTGTCTGTCTGTGGAAATAGATGCTTGCAAACCGTGTATGTCTGTGACACAGATGCTTGCAAACCGTGTATGTCTGTGGAAATAGATGTTTGCAAATCATGTATGTCTGTGATACTTGCAAACCGTATATGTCTGTGATACTTGCAAACCGTGTATGTCTGTGGAAATAGATGTTTGCAAACCGTGTATCTCTGTGGAAATAGATGTTTGCAAACCGTGTATGTCTGTGGAAATAGATGTTTGCAAAGCGTGTATGTCTGTAGAAATAGATGTTTGCAAAGCGTGTATGTCTGTGGAAATAGATGTTTGCAAAGCGTGTATGTCTGTGGAAATAGATGTTTGCAAAGCGTGTATGTCTGTGGAAATAGATGTTTGCAAAGCGTGTATGTCTGTGGAAATAGATGTTTGCAAAGCGTGTATGTCTGTGGAAATAGATGTTTGCAAAGCGTGTATGTCTGTGGAAATAGATGTTTGCAAACTGTGTATGTCTGTGGAAATAGATGTTTGCAAACCGTGTATGTCTGTGATACTTGCAAACCGTGTATGTCTGTGATACTTGCAAACCGTGTATGTCTGTGATACTTGCAAACCATGTATGTCTGGGATACTTGCAAACCGTGTATGTCTGTGGAAATAGATGTTTGCAAACCGTGTGTGTCTGTGATACTTGCAAACCGTGTATGTCTGGGATACTTGCAAACCGTGTATGTCTGTGATAGTTGCAAACCGTGTATGTCTGTGATACTTGCAAACTTTGTATGTCTGTGATACTTGCAAACCGTGTATGTCTGTGAGATGTTTGCAAACCATGTATGTCTGTGGATACTTGCAAACCAGTATGTCTGTGGAAATAGACCGTGTATGTCTGTGCTTGGAAACCATGTGTGTGTCTGTGATACTTGCAAACCATGCATGTCTGGGATACTTGCAAACCGTGTATGTCTGTGATACTTGCAAACCATGTATGTCTGTGATACTTGCAAACCGTGTATGTCTGTGGAAATAGATGTTTGCAAACCGTGTATGTCTGTGAAATAGATGTTTGCAAACCGTGTATGTCTGTGGAAATAGATGTTTGCAAACCGTGCATGTCAGTGGAAATAGATGTTTGCAAACCGTGTACGTCTGTTGAAATAGATGTTTGCAAACTGTGTATGTCTGTTGAAATAGATGTTTGCAAACTGTGTGTGTCTGTGGAAATAGATGTTTGCAAACTGTGTGTGTCTGTGGAAATAGATGTTTGCAAACTGTGTGTGTCTGTGGAAATAGATGTTTGCAAACTGTGTGTGTCTGTGGAAATAGATGTTTGCAAACCGTGTATGTCTGTGGAAATAGATGTTTGCAAACCGTGTATGTCTATGGAAATAGATGTTTGCAAACTGTGTATGTCTGTGGGAATAGATGTTTGCAAACTGTGTATGTCTCTGCTACTTGCAAACCGTGTATGTCTGTAGGAATAGATGTTTGCAAATCGTGTATGTCTGTGATACTTGCAAACCGTGTATGTCTGTGATACTTGCAAACCGTGTATGTCTGTGGAAATAGATGTTTGCAAACCGTGTATGTCTGTAGAAATAGATGTTTGCAAACCGTGTATGTCTGTGGAAATAGATGTTTGCAAACCATGTATGTCTGGGGAAATAAATGTTTGCAAACCGTGTACGTCGGTGGAAATAGATGTTTGCAAACCATGTATGTCTGTGGAAATAGATGTTTGCAAACCATGTATGTCTGGGAAATAGATGTTTGCAAACCATGTATGTCTGTGGAAATAGATGTTTGCAAACCGTGTATGTCTGTGGAAATAGATGTTTGCAAACCGTGTATGTCTGTGGAAATAGATGTTTGCAAACCATGTATATCTGTGGAAATTGATTAAAAGAGCACCATGATTTTCTTTAATTTTCTCAAAATTTGACTTACACGGTTTGCAATGCTAAGAAAAATCCATTCAACATTTATTCATTGGAGGAACATTCAATGTCTAGACTAAAATATCCATTCATCATTGACATATTTGAGCTACATTCAATGTTTAGAAAGTCCATTCAACATTTATTGATTTAAGCAGCAGCACAAAGAAACACTTTGAAATGCAGGATGATTTGTCCCTTGAACCGTTGTCTCGCCCATTCATCGATCAATTTGGTAGCTTTCTTACCAACCGCATCCTGTGCGTCTTCTGTTGATAATAAAAGATAACAGAGAATCATTCTTGCAGGCCGTCCCAAGCACAGAATCGACATACTTCACAAAATACAAAATAAAGCATCTCATTTGGTCACACTAAGAAAAGCCTGTGATAACATAACACCATTTTGCATAACCTTCCCTGGTTCTCTGTTAAGTACGGAATTTCTTTTAAAATTCTATAGCCTGCTTGCAAATTCCGACATAATTTAGCATGGGTATTTTAAAATAAATTAATTGAGTTACAATTCAGCACAGTTGTAGAACATCTAACGCCAGAATGCAAAGGTCAAAGTTTCCGTGACTTGACACAGTGCTATCCATTCTTACCCTTAAAACAAAAATGATGAACCCACACAGTCATCTTTCTGCTTCTATAGATCTGGTATCGCCAATGATAAACCCACACAATCATCTTTCTGCTTCTATAGATCTGGTATCGCCAATGATAAACCCACACAATCATCTTTCTGCTTCTATAGATCTGGTATCGCCAATGATAAACCCACACAATCATCTTTCTGCTTCTATAGATCTGGTATGGATAAACCCACACAATCATCTTTCTGCTTCTATATCGCCAATGATAAACCCACACAATCATCTTTCTGCTTCTATAGATCTGGTATCGCCAATGATAAACCCACACAGTCATCTTTCTGCTTCTATAGATCTGGTATCGCCCGCTGTTGTAGCATTTCATTCCCCATGGCCCCTTGTACATGATATTTATTGCTACACAGACAATTTCATAGCCTGATGAATTTTATCTTTAGCCAGCCAAAGAAAACATGTAACAATCATTTCAAGAAACATTTATGTCAACAAATGATGTAAATATATATATATTTATCTTGTCAACATATACCTTGTCAATAAATCATGTAAACAAACATTTACCTTGTCAAAAAATCATGTAAAGAAACATTTACCTTGTCAATGAATCACGTAAAGAAACATTTACCTTGTCAACAAATGATGTAAACAAACATTTGCCGTGTCAAAAAAATCATGCAAACAAACATTCACCTTGTCAACAAACGATGTAAACAAACATTCACCTTGTCAACAAATGATGTAAACAAACATTCACCTTGTCAACAAATGATGTAAACAAACATTCACCTTGTCAACAAATGATGTAAACAAACATTCACCTTGTCAACAAATGATGTAAACAACCACTCACCTTGTCAACAAATGATGTAAACAAACATTCCCCTTGTCAACAAATGATGTAAACAAACATTCACCTTGTCAACAAATGATGTAAACAACCATTCACCTTGTCAACAAATGATGTAAACAAACATTCACCTTGTCAACAAATGATGTAAACAAACATTCGCCTTGTCAACAAATGATGTAAATAAACATGCACCTTGTCAACAAATGATGTAAACAAACATTCACCTTGTCAACAAATGATGTAAACAAACATTCGCCTTGTCAACAAATGATGTAAACAAACATTTGCTGTGTCAAAAAAATGATGGAAACAAACATTCACCTTGTCAACAAATGATGTAAACAAACACTCCACCTTGTCAACAAATGATGTAAACAAACATTCACCTTGTCAACAAATGTCGTTTCATTAATCAAGCTGATAGGTTCCACTTTTTATCAAATCCTTCCAGACTTTTCCAGTCAGCCATTCGTAATCGCCTAAGGAAGATTCCTTCATGTCAATACTGTAACCTGGAGCCTTTCAAAGGTAAACAAGTACAAGTTCTTAGTTTGTTTGCTTTATGTTCATCCACAGCCAACAGAGGTGATGATCTCTAGACTTTCCTACTGCAGATTTATTCTTCATTTTAAAAAAAAGATTTGCTTAACTAGACTTCTAAGATAAATGTATGACAATAAACTTATAACGTTCATTAATCAAATATATCTTTTAATCAAAACTCGCTCATTGACAATGTGTTGACTACAATATTGTATTCCTCTGTAATCTAAATTGAAACAAATAACAAAAACATGTCAGCATAGAGAATTGTAGATTACAAATCTTTGTGTTTTCCACAGGCACCTTCATGGAGCCTACGGTCCACGGCATTGTTGGAAGGAAAAAAAACTGCGTTGATTTTTGCAATGAGAAAGACCACTGTGTTACAGAAATAGACTACGGGAATATTTGTCTCTGCTGTCAATGATACACTTAGGTTCTTTGGAATGCACCGCCTCCTTTGCAATTATTTCACAAGTAATCAAGTCATAAACATGTATCATACATCTGCAAAAGGTTTATCATGTCTCCTATCGGATTATGTCATTAACTTGTTAGGTTACAAATATGCAATGTGTGTCCAGCCATGCCCGTGAACCCGTAAACAATGAGGAATGTGTGAGAATGATGTTGACAACAAAGAAATCCTGTGATGCAACAACAAGATACCGGCAAGCTGTGTTCATTCATATTATTAATATGAAACAAAGACAAACTGCCGCAATCATAGAATTTTGTTTGAATGGGTTGATCTCATATCAATGTAACCTTGTAAGGAAATGGAATAGTTTGCCCTTCATGTGTTTCCCACTCTTCTAATGGAACCAAAACAGAAAGACAGGGGATTTTAATCCAATGCAACCAATACGGCCATCTTTTTCATCCCTGTATTCTTACTCTGGATGAGTGTTTGGTTGACTATTACAACGGCCATGTTTTTCATCCCTGTATTCTTACTCTGCATGAGTGTTTGGTTAACTATTACAACGGCCATGTTTTCATCCCTGTATTCTTACTCTGCATGAGTGGTTGGTTGACCATTACAACGGCCATGTTTTTCATCCCTGTATTCTTACTCTGCAGAGGTGTTTGGTTGACTATTACAACAACCATGTTTTTCATCCCTGTATTCTTACTCTGCATGAGTGTTTGGTTGACCATTACAACGGCCATGTTTTTTCATCCCTGTATTCTTACTCTGCATGAGTGTTTGGTTGACCATTACAACGGCCATGTTTTTTCATCCCTGTATTCTTACTCTGCATGAGTGTTTGGTTGACTATTACAACGGCCATGTTTTTCATCCCTGTATTCTTACTCTGCATGAGTGTTTGGTTGACCATTACAACGGCCATGTTTTTCATCCCTGTATTCTTACTCTGCATGAGTGTTTGGTTGACCATTACAATGGCCATGTTTTTCATCCCTGTATTCTTACTCTGCATGAGTGTTTGGTTGACCATTACAACGGCCATGTTTTCATCCCTGTATTCTTACTCTGCATAGTGTTTGGTTGACCATTACAACGGCCATGTTTTTCATCCCTGTATTCTTACTCTGCATGAGTGTTTGGTTGACCATTACAACAGGCCATGTTTTTCATCCTGTATTCTTACTCTGCATGAGTGTTTGGTTGACCATTACAACGGCCATGTTTTTCATCCCTGTATTCTTACTCTGCATGAGTGTTTGGTTGACCATTACAACGGCCCTGGCAGTCAATGGAATGCTGACATACAAGGATGTTTTCACCCTGTATTCTTACTCTGCATGAGTGTTTGGTTGACCATTACAAATGATCCCTGTATTCTTTCTGCATGAGTCATTGGTTGACCATTACAACGGCCATGTTTTTCATCCTGTATTCTTACTCTGAGTGTCCAACAGTTTAACATCAGTGACTGTTTGTTGAGTGTTCAACGGCCATGTTTTTCATCCCTGATTCTTACACTGCATGAGTGTTTGGTTGACCATTACAACGGCCAGTCTATTCTTACTCTGCATGAGTGTTTGGTTGACCACGTGGCCAGTTTTCATCCCTGTATTTCTAACATGAGTGTTTGGTTGACCATTACAGAGCCATGTTTTTTCAATATTCTTAACATCAGTGTTTGGTTGACCATTACAATGGCCATGTTTTCATCCCTGTATTCTTACTCTGCATGAGTGTTTGGTTGACCATTACAACGGCCATGTTTTCATCCTGTATTCTTACATCTGTGAGTGTTTGGTTGACCATTACAACAGCCATGTTTTCATCCCTGTATTCTTACTCTGCATGAGTGTTTGGTTGACATTATAACGGCCATGTTTTTCATCCCTGTATTCTTACTCTGCATGAGTGTTTGGTTGACCATTACAACGGCCATGTTTTTCATCCCTGTATTCTTACTCTGCATGAGTGTTTGTTGACCATTACAAGTCCATGTTTTTCATCCCTGTATTCTTACTCTGCTATGAGTGATTTTTGTTCATTACAAGTCCACATTTTAACATCCCTGTACTTACTCTGTGAGTGTTTGGTTGTTCAACGGCCCTGGCAGTCAATGGAATGCTGACATCACATCAGTGACTGTGAGATCCTAACAGTCAAACATATGAAATGAGATTTTGTTCAGTCATTGGAGTGTTCAAAACATCAGTGACCTGTGAGAGTGTTCAACAGTTTAACATCAGTGACCTGTGAGAGTGTTCAACAGTCTAACATCAGTGACCACGTGAGAGTGTTCAACAGTCTAACATCAGTGACCACGTGAGAGTGTTCAATAGTCTAACATCAGTGACTGTGAGAGTGTTCAATAGTCTAACATCAGTGACTGTGAGAGTGTTCAATAGTCTAACATCAGTGACTGTGAGAGTGTTCAATAGTCTAACATCAGTGACTGTGAGAGTGTTCAATAGTCTAACATCAGTGACTGTGAGAGTGTTCAACAGTCAAACATCAGTGACTGTGAGAGTGTTCAACAGTCAAACATCAGTGACTGTGAGAGTGTTCAATAGTCAAACATCAGTGACTGTGAGAGTGTTCAACAGTCAAACATCAGTGACTGTGAGAGTGTTCAACAGTCTAACATCAGTGACCACGTGAGAGTGTTCAACAGTCTAACATCAGTGACTGTGAGAGTGTTCAACAGTCAAACATCAGTGACTGTGAGAGTGTTCAACAGTCTAACATCAGTGACCACGTGAGAGTGTTCAACAGTCTAACATCAGTGACTGTGAGAGTGTTCAATAGTCTAACATCAGTGACTGTGAGAGTGTTCAATAGTCTAACATCAGTGACTGTGAGAGTGTTCAATAGTCTAACATCAGTGACTGTGAGAGTGTTCAATAGTCTAACATCAGTGACTGTGAGAGTGTTCAATAGTCTAACATCAGTGACTGTGAGAGTGTTCAATAGTCTAACATCAGTGACTGTGAGAGTGTTCAACAGTCAAACATCAGTGACTGTGAGAGTGTTCAACAGTCAAACATCAGTGACTGTGAGAGTGTTCAATAGTCTAACATCAGTGACTGTGAGAGTGTTCAACAGTCAAACATCAGTGACTGTGAGAGTGTTCAACAGTCTAACATCAGTGACCTGTGAGAGTGTTCAATAGTCTAACATCAGTGACTGTGAGAGTGTTCAATAGTCTAACATCAGTGACTGTGAGAGTGTTCAATAGTCTAACATCAGTGACCACGTGAGAGTGTTCAATAGTCTAACATCAGTGACTGTGAGAGTGTTCAATAGTCTACCATCAGTGACCATGTGAGAGTTTTCAACAGTCAAACATCAGTGACACGTGAGAGTGTTCAACAGTCTAACATCAGTGACTGTGAGAGTGTTCAATAGTCTAACATCAGTGACTGTGAGAGTGTTCAATAGTCAAACATCAGTGACTGTGAGAGTGTTCAATAGTCTAACATCAGTGACCACGTGAGAGTGTTCAATAGTCTAACATCAGTGACTGTGAGAGTGTTCAATAGTCTAACATCAGTGACCACGTGAGAGTGTTCAATAGTCTAACATCAGTGACTGTGAGAGTGTTCAACAGTCAAACATCAGTGACTGTGAGTGTTCAACAGTCAAACATCAGTGACTGTGAGAGTGTTCAACAGTCAAACATCAGTGACTGTGAGAGTGTTTCAAACATCAGTGACTGTGAGAGTGTTCAACAGTCAAACATCAGTGACTGTGAGAGTGTTCAACAGTCAAACATCAGTGACTGTGAGAGTGTTCAACAGTCAAACATCAGTGACTGTGAGAGTGTTCAACAGTCAAACATCAGTGACTGTGAGAGTGTTCAACAGTCAAACATCAGTGACTGTGAGAGTGTTCAATAGTCAAACATCAGTGACTGTGAGAGTGTTCAACAGTCAAACATGACTGTGAGAGTGACAAACATCAGTGACCACGTGAGGCCAGGGGCGGCGACTATGTGGAAATGTAATCAAGTCCCCATGTAGAAGATATCCTAAACTTTCTGCACATACATATGATTCAGCCGTTGTCTTGTGTGTTTTTAAGTATTTGATTCAAAACCTCCCCCTACATGTTTGACACACAGTTAAGACTTTTAAGTTACCACTACTTGCATCAAAATGTTTATGGGAAATTTTGCCTCTGGTACGACATAGCAGCCGTTGTTGATTTTGCACGGGTGGACAAAATGCTCATGGAGATGATCTGTGTACTCTGTCATCCTGACACCAAAGTTCATACGTACATTCAGGGAGAAAAATAACACCAAAAAAAATTACATACCGTTGCAGTGAGTGATCACAACGGAAGACATGTGCCGACAAAGCTTTAGAATTGACATAATAAACAGACAGTTTTAACATAAAGAACAGATAACATTAACAGAATGAACAAACAGCATTCACATCAAAAACAGATAATATCAACAAATAGATCAAACAGTATTATAGTAAAGAACAGGCAATATCAACATAAAGATCAGATATAATTCACATAAAGAACAGGCAACATCGACATAAATAACACATAGAATTCCACATAAAGAATAGGCAATATCAACATAAAGAACACATAAATTCACATAAAGAACAAGCAATATCAACATAAAGAACACATAGAATTCACATAAAGAAAAGCAACATCGAAATAAAGAACACATAGAATTCACATAAAGAACAGGCAACATCGACATAAAGAACAGATAGAATTCACATAAAGAACAGGCAATATCAACATAAAGAACATAAATAATTCAAATAAAGAATAGACAATATCGATATGAAGATCAGATAGAATCAACATGAAGAATTGATATTATCAACAGAAAGAGCAGGTAAAATTCACATAAAGAATAAGGCAATATCAACATAAATAACAGGCAATAACAACATAAAGAAGAGACAATATCAACATAAAGAACAGATAGAATTCACATAAAGAACAGGCAATATCAACTTAAAGAACAAGCAATATCAACATAATGACCAGCCAGTATCAATATAAAGAACAGGCAATACCAACATAAAGAGCAGATAGAATTCACATAAAGAATAGACAGTAACAACATAAAAAAACAGATAATATTGACATAAAGAACAAAAAGTATTAAAATAAAGTACAGACAGATAAAGAACAGACATGATTTACATAAAAAGAACACAAAGTATGAACATAAAGAACAGATAGTTTCAACATAAAGAACAGTTACTGTTAACATAAAGAAACATATAATACTAAAATAAATAACACATAGAATTAACATAAAGAACAGATAATATTAACATAAAGAACATGCAGTATTAACATAAAGAACAGATAGTATTAACATCAAGACCATACGGTATTAACATAAAGAACAGATAATGTTAAGATAAAGAACAGATAGTAACATAAAGAACAGACAGTATTAACATAAAGAATAGATAATATTAACATAAAAGACAGACAATATGAACCTAAAAAAACATAGAATTAACATAAAGAAAAATCAACAACAACATAAAGAATAGATTATATCAACATAAAGAACAGACAGCATCACAATTTAAAAAAACCAGACAGTATTGAGATAAAAAGTGATAATATTAACATAAAAAACAGGCAAGTATTAACATAAAAGAATGGATAGTTTTAATATAAAGAACAGATAATTAACATAAAAAACAGACAGTATTAGCACAAAGAACAGATAGTTTTAACATAAAGAAGAGATAATATTAACTCAAAAAAACAGACAGTATTAACACAAAGAACACATGGTTTTAACATAAGAAAAATAATATTAACATAAAAAACAGACATTATTAACACAAAAAAAACAGATAATATAACATAAAGAAAGGATGATATCAACATTAAGAAGAGGTAATATTTACATTAACAAAAGATATAAAATAAGATAAAGAACAGACTGTTTTAATATAGAGGAACATATAATATGAACATAAAGAACAGATAATATTAACATAAAGAACACATACTATTAATATAAAGAACACACAGTATTAACATAAAGAACAGATAATATGAACATAAGTAAGAGATAATATCAACATAAATAACATATAATATTAAAATAAAGAACATATAATATTAATACAAAGAGCAGACAGTGTTTACATAAAGAATAGATAATATTAACATAAAGAACGAAAGGAATTAACATCAAGAACAAGCAATATCGACACAAACAACAGACAGTATTAACATAAAGAACACATAATATAACATAAAGAACAGACAGTATCAACATAAAGAATAGATACTGTTAACATAAGAAACGGACAGCATCCAACATAAAGAACGGACAGCATTTACAAAAAGAACAGACAGTATTAACAAAAAGAACAGACAGTATTAACAAAAAGATCAGACTGTATTAACAAAAACAACGGACAGCATTTACAAAAAGAACAAACTGTTTTACCAAAAGAACATACAGTATTAACAAAAAGAACAGGCAGTATTAACAAAAAGAACAAAAAAGACAGTGTTAACAGAAAGAACAGACAGTATTAACAAAAGAACAGACATTATTAACAAAAGAACGACATTATTAACAAAAAGAACAGACAGTACTAACAAGAAGAAGAACAGAGAGTATTAAGAAAAGAGAACAGACAGTATTAACAAAAGAAGAACAGACAGTATTTACAAAAAGAACAGAGAGTATTAACAAAAGAAGAACAGACAGTATTAACAAGAAGAAGAACAGACAGTATTAACAAAGAGAACAGACAGTATTAACAAAGATAACAGACAGTATTAACACAGAGAACAGACAGTATTAACAAAGAGAACAGACAGTATTAACATAAAGAACAGAGAGTATTAACAAAAAGAACAGTCGGTATTAACATAAAGAACAGAAAATTAACAAAAGAACAGGCAGTACTAACAAAAAGAACAGGCAGTATTAACATAAAGAACAGACAGTATTAACATAAAGAAAGGAGAGTATTAACAAAAAGAACAGGCAGTATTAACATAAGAAAGGACAGTATTAGCAAAAGAACAGACAGTATTAGTATAAAAGAACAGACAGTATTAACAAAAAGAACAGACAGTATTAACATAAAGAAAGGACAGTATTAGCAAAAAAACAGACAGTATTAATAACAAAAAAACAGACAGTATTAACAAACAAAACAGACAGTATTAGCAGAAAAAACAGACAGTAGTAACAAAAAAAACAGACGGTATTAGGAAAACAAGCATACAGTATTAACAAAAAACCCAGACAGTATTAACAAAAAAAACCCAGACAGTATTAACAAAAAAACCCAGACAGTATTAACAAAAAAGAAAGGAGAGTATTAACAAAAAAACCAGACAGTATTAACAAAAAGAACAGACAGCATTAACAAAAAGAACAGACAGTATTAACAAAAGAACAGGCAGTATTAACAAAAAGAACAGAGAAAGTATTAACAAAAAGAACAGACAGTATTAACAAAAAGAACAGGCAGTATTAACAAAAAGAACAGACAGTATTTACAAAAGAACAGAGAGTATTAACAAAAGAAGAACAGACAGTATTAACAAGAAGAAGAACAGACAGTATTAACAAAGAGAACAGACAGTATTAACAAAGATAACAGACAGTATTAACACAGAGAACAGACAGTATTAACAAAGAGGAAATAGACAGTATTAACATAAAGAAAGGAGAGTATTAACAAAAAGAGCAGACAGTATTAACAAAAAGAACAGGCAGTATTAACAAAAAAAGAACAGGCAGTATTAATCAAAAGAACAGGCAGTATTAACAAAAAGAACAGGCAGTATTAACAAAAAGCACAGACAGTATTAACATAAAGACAGAGGGAGTATTAACAAAAAAAGCAGTCAGTATTAACATAAAGAACAGAGAGTACTAACAAAAGAACAGTATTAACAAAAAGAACAGGCAGTATTAACATAAAGAACAGACAGTATTAGTATAACAAAAAGAACAGACAGTATTAGTATAAAGAACAGACAGTATTAACAAAAGAACAGACAGTATTAACATAAAGAAAGGACATTATTAGTAAAAAAAACAGACAAGTATTAATAAAACAAAAACAGACAGTATTAACAAACAAAAAGACAGTATTAGCAGAAAAAACAGACAGTATTAACAAAAAAAACAGACGGTATTAGGAAAAAAAACATACAGTATTAACAAAAAAAACACAGACAGTATTAACAAAAAAAACCCAGACAGTATTAGCAAAAAAAACCCAGACAGTATTAACAAAAAAAACACAGACAGTATTAACAAAAAAACCCAGACAGTATTAGCAAAAACCCAGACAGTATTAACAAAAAAAGAAATGAGAGTATTAACAAAAAGAGCAGACAGTATTAACAAAAAGCACAGACAGTATTAACAAACAGAACAGACAGTATTAACAAAAAGAACAGAGAGTATTAACATAAAGAACAGACAGTATTAACAAAAGAACAGACAGTATTAACGCAAAGAACAGACAGTATTAACATAAGAACAGACAGTATTAACAAACAGAACAGACAGTATTAACAAAAAGAACAGAGAGTATTAGCATAAAGAACAGACAGTATTAACAAAAAGAACAGACAGTATTAACATAAAGAACAGACAGTATTAACATAAAGAAAGGAGAGTATGAACATAAAGAAAGGACAGTATTAATATAAAGAAAGCACATTATTAACAAAAAGAACAGACAGTATTAACATAAAGAACAGGCAGTATTAACAAACAGAGCAGACAGTATTAACATAAAAGAAAAGGACAGTATTAACAAAAAGAACAGACAGTATTAAAAATAAATAAAGGACAAGTATTAACAAAAAGAGCAGACAGATATTAACATAAATAAAGGACAGTATTAACAAAAAGAACAGACATTATTAACAAAAAGAACAGACAGTATAAACATGAAGAACAGACAGTATAAACATAAAGAACAGACAGTATTAAAATAAAGAACAGACAGTATAAACATAAGAACAGACAGTATAAACATAAAGAAGAGACGGTATTAACAAAAAGAACAGACGGTATTAACATAAAAAGAACAGACAGTATTAACATAAAGGAAGGACGGTATTAACATAAAGAAAGGAGGTATGAACATAAAAGAAAGAACAGTATTAACATAAAGAAAGGACAGTATTAAAATAAATAAAGGACAGTATTAACAAAAAAAGCAGACAGTATAAACATAAGAAAGGACAGTATTAACAAAAAGAACAGACAGTATTAACATAAATAAAGGACAGTATTAACAAAAAGAACACACAGTATTAACATAACTAAAGGACAGTATTAACAATAAGAAGAGATAGTATTAACAAAAAGAACAGACAGTATTAACATAAATAAAGGACAGTATTAACAAAAAGAACAGATAGAATTAACATAAATAAAGGACAGTATTAACAAAAAGAACACACAATATTAACATAAGAAAGGACATTATTAACAAAAAGAACAGATAGTATAAACATGAAGAACAGACAGTATAAACATAAAGAACAGACAGTATTAAAATAAAGAACAGACAGTATAAACATAAAGAACAGACAGTATAAACATAAAGAAGAGACAGTATTAACAAAAAGAACAGACAGTATTAACATAAAGAACAGACAGTATTAACATAAAGGAAGGACAGTATTAACATAAAGAAAGGAGAGTATGAACATAAAGAAAGAACAGTATTAACATAAAGAAAGGACAGTATTAAAATAAATAAAGGACAGTATTAACAAAACGAGCAGACAGTATAAACATAAGAAAGGACAGTATTAACAAAAAGAACAGACAGTATTAACATAAATAAAGGACAGTATTAACAAAAAGAACACACAGTATTAACATAACTAAAGGACAGTATTAACAAAAAGAAGAGATAGTATTAACAAAAAGAACAGACAGTATTAACATGAATAAAGGACAGTATTAACAAAAAGAAGAGATAGTATTAACAAAAAAGAACACACAGTATGAACATAAATAAAGGACAGTATTAACAAAAAGAACAGATAGAATTAACATAAATAAAGGACAGTATTAACAAAAAGAACAGATAGAATTAACATAAATAAAGGACAGTATTAACAAAAAGAACAAACAATATTAACATAAGAAAGGACAGTATTAACAAAAAGAACAGACAGTATTAACATAAAGAAAAGACAGTATTAACAAAAATAACAGACAGTATTAACATAAAGAAGAGATAGTATTAACAAAAAGAACAGACAGTATTAACATAAATAAAGGACAGTATTAAAATAAGGAAAGGACAGTATTAACATAAATAAAGGACAGTATTAACATAAATAAAGCCCATTATTAACAAAAAGAACAGACAGTATTAACATAAAGAACAGGCAGTATTAACAAAAAGAACAGACAGTATTAACATAAAGAACAGGCAGTAACATACAGAATAGACAGTATTAACATAAAGAACAGTCAGTATTAACATAAAGAACAGACAGTATTAACAAAAAGAACAGACAATATTAACATAAAAAACAGGCAGTATTAACAAAAAGAACAGACAGTATTAACATAAAGAACAGACAGTATTAACATCAATAAAGGACAGTATTAACATAAAGAAAGGACAGTATTAACATAAATAAAGGACAGTATTAACAGAAAAATTAGGACATTATTAACAAAAAGAACAGACAGTATTAACAAAAAGAACAGACGGTATTAAATAAAGGACAGTATTAACAAAAAACAGTATTAACAGGACAGTATTAACATAAATAAAGGACAGTATTAACAAAAAGAACAGACAGTATTAACATAAATAAAGGACAGTATTAACATACAAGAAAAGACAGTATTAACATAAATAAAGGACAATATTAACATAAATAAAAGACATTATTAACAAAAGAACAGATAGCATTAACATAAAGAACGGGCATTATTAATAAAAAGAACAGACAGTAATAACATACAGAACAGGCAGTATTAACATAAAGAACAGACAATTAACATAAAGAACAGACAGTATTAACATAAAGAACAGGCAGTATTAACATAAAGAACAGACAGTATTAACAAAAGAACAGATCATATTTGCAAAAAAGAACTAATAGTATCAACATAAAGAACAGACAGCATTAACATAATGAACAGACAGCATTAACAGAACAGTCAATTATTGACATAAAGAACGAACATTATTAACATAAAGAGATATTGGCATAAACAAAAGAACAGAATACAATTAACATAGAAGAACAGACAAAATTAACATGAAGAACAGACAGTGTTGAGACCTTTTTTCTTAAATAGCAAATAAATGGGTTCGTATCAGTCATGTATTAGAAATAATAAACAAAAGACTGAAATCGTATCAGTCATGTATTAGAAATAATAAACGAAAGACTGAAATCATATCATGTATTAGAAATATTAAAGAAGATTCAAATCATATCGAAAGTGGTGTGTTAGAAACTAATAAAGAAAAGATTCAAATGTATCAGTCACCAATAGAAATAATAAAGAAAAGATTCAAATCATATCAGTCCTGTATTAGAAACGAAGAACTCCACAACTCATATCAGTCATGTATTAGAAATAATAAAGAAAAGATTCAAATCATATCAGTCCTGTATTAGAAATAATAAAGAAAAGACTCAACTCATATCAGTCATGTATTAGAAATAATAAAGAAAAGATTCAAATCATATCAGTCGTGTATTAGAAATAATAAAGAAAAGATTCAAATCATATCAGTCGTGTATTAGAAATATTAAGCAAAAGACTCAAATACAAGTAATGATAAGTAAACATAATTGTTGTGATGCAACTTCCCAAAAGACTTAAGCCCAAAGTTCAATTGACCTTAACATACATCTTAGCCTGTTCGTCAGCGGTTGGGTGAACCTTTTGACATGGTACCGTTTGCTCTGACCAGTGTCCATTGCTATATAAAATCACATTCACATTCTGTTGACTTTTTTTTTTTATTCCTCATTAACCTATGCGCTGTATTGGAGCAAGAAAGATAACAATTAAAAACTGAATTCACAAGTTTAACTGAAAGTATAGGGCTGGAGGGTGATATCTTATAGGGCTGGAGGGTAAGACATTTGTTAGCTAACGTGATATCTTAAAGGGCTGGAGGGTAAGACATTTGTTATTTCTGGCATTGTCAGCATGAGTTAGAAAACAGCCAACCTTTTGTCCAGACTGCCAGAGACAGCGATGTAATCAAAGATGGAGAGATGTTGAATGTATTCACACAGACCAACACCCCCGCCATGAGGGCACACAGGAACTGGAAAACAACGGTGAAATGACAAAAACATCTCATTAGAAAAAGCATTAGACTGTTTTTGAGCCAACATTTCTTTGTCGTCACTAGAGTCATAAAGTTGGTGTTACGATGGAGTGTGGCTGGGAACAAAGGGATTGGGCAACAAAGATTTTGATTTGATTTGATTTTACCCGTATCCACAACTAAGGTGATCTCGGGGATTCGGGTGGAATTAATTGAGATTTTGATTGGACTGCTCAGTAATAGCCCAGGGATCTTAAATATGCACGGGGGACTGCACCGGGGTCTCCATTTTATTTTTTATCGTGTTTTTCTGATTGGACTAGACTACAATCCATCTACCTGAACAGGGGGAGTGGGGGATAGGTTTTGCTAAAAAAAAAAAGATGTTTTAATTGTTCAACCTGTCACACATGAACCCAAGCCTTTTTGGTTCAGATGCTGACACTTGACCTCTGGACTATAGAGTTCCCTCCGACACACAGTGACATGAATGCTGTCAACAGGGGAAAACTGCAGGTACGTGCAGATGGCAGTACAGCAGTAGAGAGCTTTGGTGTGAATGTTCATGCATGAACGGAATTGACTAACTAGACTCTATGAATGGAGTACAACAAAACATTTGGGTTGAATAAGTCAAGCTGAACGCTAAACAGACCGTGACAGGGACCAAAGTTGCCTACAATGAAAGAAAACATAACAATCAACTAAAATTCTTATTTGTTTCATAGAAAATGTTCCTATCCTCCACTTGCTGTAATCTTGGGCTGAAAGACGAATAAAAGAATGAAAGAAAAGACGTAGGACCTATTTACTGAAAGTGTCTGCAAAACATACACATATCATCTAAGAATCATTAATAAACAAAATATCCAAATTTAAAATCAATGATTCGTGCAATAAATGAAATCTGAATTAACTTTCTTTCTTTAAATACATACATTTTTTTTTAAAAAGCATTTTAATATGTCAGGTAGGCATAATGGCAAGTTTATAAACGTACCTCCAAACTTCTTTGCCATCAAAATCACGGCCAAATTTTCTGACACTCCTCCGAGGCGACAACTGTCAATCTGGCAATACTGCATGGCGCCAGAGCTGAGAAACTGTTTGAACATGACACGGTTGTGACACTGCTCCCCGGTAGCAACGCCGATGCCATAGGGAGCCAAAGCCTGGAAAGAACAAACAAAACAGGGAAGCTAGGAAATAG
>JAXRKP010002364.1:0-5000 GCA_037039925.1 Doris montereyensis
ATCTGTCTGTTTGTCTGTTTCTCTCATTCTATCTATCAATCTACATCTGTTCCACATTCGGGACATTTGATCAATTGTTCAGTGTGGTCAACTGTCCGCTGTCCTCATCTTTTTGCTTATTCTTATTCTTATTCTTCGTCTTTGTAGACATCATTATTTTTCCGTCTTTGTTTGCATGCAATGTTTATAAGGAGCTTAGGACTGTAAAAAACAAAAAGGAACATTATTTTTCTCACGTATGCATACACACATTTGTAATGCAACCATCCCTACACACTAGAAGACACTTAACACGCATGTGTTACAACACTCAACCCAAGTGTAAATGGGTACAAGCACTAGCTTGGTAGTAAAACCTGCATCAGACTAGCGTCGTGGCCAGGAGGTGATTATTATCTACTGTTCCATTTCACGCTATTGAAACTGTGAAGCTCAGGCTCTAGGTCGTAACGGCCTTGAAGAAACTTTATTACTTATAAAGTAAAATAAAGCAAAGCAAAGTTCCTTGAAGGTCATTACAATGCATAGAGCCAGAGCTTATCACAGTTTCTGTAGCATGAAGTGGAACAGGTGATAGTAATAATCACCTTTTGGAAGGATGCTAGTTTGACACAAGCTTTTACTCCCAAGCTAGTGGCTTGTACCCGTTTGAACCTGGGTAGAGTGAGTGGGGAAATGCGTGTTAAAGTGTCTTTTCCAAGGAACGTACAACGTCAGACCTAGCCTTGCTAGGATCTTGAACCTGAACCTGAAACCTCGTGATCCAAAGTCGGCAGCCTAGCCACCTGGCTACTGATGCTACACTTACACACTATAGTTTTTACACATGTTTTTGCTCAGAAATTATACATACACACACACACATATACACACACACACACACACACATATGCAAATAGAATTAACTTCTAATAATAATTTTGAAGTTCATGACATGTACAAGTATTACACATAAGTTCTCATTTATAATTGCTGACGTCATTGATGCCATCTTCTTACTTTCTGGAGCTGATACGTTTTTGTCTCACATACTTTTACAGAGCTGATACGTTTTGTCTCACATACTTCTACAGAGCTGATACGTTTTTGTCTCACATACTTCTACAGAACTAATACGTTTTTGTCTACATACTTCTACAGAACTAATACGTTTTTGTCTCACATACTTTGCCAGAACTAATACGTTTTTGTCTCACATACTTCTACAGAGCTGATACGTTTTTGTCTCCCATACTTCTACAGAACTAATACGTTTTGTCTCACATACTTCTACAGAACTAATACGTTTTTGTCTCATACTTCTACAGCAGTCATTAAAACGTTTTGTCTCCCATACTTCTACAGCAGTCATTAAGGTAAACCTTTCTTTTTTTCTCTACAGTTCACCCGAGTACAAAAGTGCAATGACATCATTGGTGCGGCAGTTCAAAGGTCAATTCCGTTCTGTTACCGTGCCTTTGTTACGTGGCCTCTGGAACTACTGGAAATCCTGGTGACCTTTCCTACAGGTGAGAAACACTGATTTCAACGTGTACTGTCTAGTTTCAACATTTTGGTCAATTTGATCATGATTATAACCTCTAACCCTTGTCAGCAGTTGGATACAATGCTGTATAGAGGTGATAGCTTTTGCAAGCGCAGGGAACAATTGAATCCGATTTGATTTGACTTGATTTGGATTTGGTTGATTTGATTTGATTTGTGATCTCAGGAGTTGTTGGGTTTTTTTTATTTTGCCTGAACTGCACAGTAAACACCCAAAGGGATCTTTAACGTGCACAGAGATCACATAGTTGTGCATGTGGGTAAATCAAATCAAATCAAATCAAATCAAATCAAATCAAATCAAATCAAATCAAATCAAATCAAATCAAATCAAACCAGCTTCATGCGCCATGATAGCCTTGAAGAAACTCTGTCTTTAGACATAATGATATGAAAGCTGTTTGATCTTATCTTGAAACAGACTTCCAAATCCTGCCTTGCCCAACCCAAGAAGTGGGGAAAAAACATGAGATAAGATAAGATAATCTTTATCTGTCTTTTTGGGGAAATTTATGTTAGTCACAATTTCATAACAGTTGACAAACAAATGATAATTTCTTAAATATTATAGTATGATACAAATTACATAGAACAATAATAATCATGATGATGAAAGAACCTTTTTGATTTCTTGCCGACAATTTGTGTCTCTGATGTTGATTTTGTCATTGCAGAGAGTCACAGGATTCATTTACACACATTTTTTGTGTTTGTTTTCATGGATTGAATTTGTGACTAATCCTCTATCAATCTATCCGTCCCACACAATCATTTCTTCTCAGCATCCACAACACATTGTACCTTGAAGTCCATTGCCCTGCTATCAAGCCACCCATTGTCGTCATCTCTGATGGTGGGATGAGAACCGTGGACTTTGGCGACGTGTCCATTGGCCAGACATGCCCCAAATCAATCACGGTGCAAAACATTTCTGACAAGAGAGTTGAGGTAACTGATATCTGAAATTCCTTTGCCTGCGTCACATACAATTCTAACTCGAAATTGTTTGATCTTTGGATATTTAGACTATTTCAGTATAACTTTAGGAGATCTGTAAGATGTCTGAGTCTAAACGGTTTTTCAAAATTACGCCATAGGTTTGGAGATATTGCATAACTGATTTTTGTTCTGCCCTCTGTAACGCTTTATGCCTCTGCGACTTTTAAATCGACTTTCGTTTATCTGGATTTTACAATGGAACATTCTGTCATGCAAGCGACGGTTCGTTCTGATAAAGACTACCCTACCCTTTCATTTATCTGAACTGGGGTTTCCTTTTCAATTTTTGTGTGGAATTTTTATTTTATGGACTCTTTTACTTAAATATATAATTTCATCGTCACAGCCATATTGTTCACTGCTTAACTTCTTTATTCGAAGTCACCTTATTGCAGATTCAAATTTGATAACCTCGACCCAATAAAATATGGATGCAAAGACTGTGATTTTAAAAATCAGATATAGTTGTTTTTATTATGAAACGGAGGCTTTTTAGAAATTTTCATTGGTAGAGTTATGTTTGAAAGATATCTTCATAAAACCTTCAACAAGGATATTAGATTGTAATTCATCTCTTATCTGGCAGCTTCGAGCCTCGGCCTTGAATCCATCTGGCCCATTTGTCATCCTGAATGCCATGCGTGCCCTTGATCCTGGCAACACCCACACCATTTTGCTGACCTTCAGCCCTGCTCAAGGTCGAGTGGTAAGTAGAATTATCCTTGTAACGACTGTAACTGTCTCCTCCTTGAACTTTCTTTCCTATCTAACTAGCTAAGAAATATATGTTCAGGTGCATAGTCTATATTTATGCCCTGGAAAGCAGAGACTTGCTGTATTTGTGTGACTTGTTTTGTTACTTCGGCAGTACGAATTTATGTTAACACTATCAAATGTTCCTTTCGTATGTGTAGTTCTATCATATACATAATATGTATTATTGTATATTTTTTTTAATGAATATTCTCATTGGAGTTTTTTTATTTAAAATCAATTTTTCCATTGCTTTCTCTCCACATAGTATTTCCTTAGGAATGTTGTGATGTATGATTAAAATAATGGAGTGAAATTTATAGAGCAGATTCAGAAGAATTTCAACACAATGAAGTGAATTTGTTTTTGTGTAAGAGGAGAATTACTATGTCCATTTTCGTGAAAAACGAGACAGAGATATTGATTACAATTGAAGAGAGAAAATCAGTTCAATAGTGTACCTATGTCCATTTTGTTTTTGAAAACGAGACAGAGAGATAATCAATCCAAACTAGGGAATAAATGGAAGTCATGCATCCTGAAAAATGATGAAAATGATATCGTGTGAAAATACAAAATGTTTTACAGCCTCTCTTGAAATTTGAAATTGGGCATAAAAGCCTTAACCTCCACACTGCACCTGACCTTCAAAGTCCATTGTTTTTGGCATTTTTTCTCTCAATAATGTAATTGTGACTTAGGGATATTATTGAAATGGCCCCTTCAATTCACTGACAAGCCTAATGTGCTTTGGTTTTTGTATAATAAATATTCATGGTTTCATTAACGTTAATAGATAACTATTCTCAGAGACAAGTCTGTGTGGCTATGGTTTGGATGAAAGTCTGTTGTCTATGGTTTTAATGTATCAACTCTCTATCTACAGTTTGAATGTATGACAAGTCTTGTATGGCTATGGTTTTGAATGTATGACAAGTCTGTGTGGCTATGGTTTGAATGTATGACCTTCTGTGGGCTATGGTTTGAATGTATGACAAGTCTGTGTGGCTAAGGTTTGAATGTATGACAAGTCTGTGTTGGCTATGGGTTTGTGGAGCGATGGTTTACGGTAAGTGACAAGCCTGTGTGGCTATGGTTTTAAAGTATGACAAGCCTGTGTGGTTATGGTTTGAATGTATGACAAGTCTGTGTGGCTATGGTTTGAATGTATGACAAGTCTGTGTGGCTATGGTTTGAATGTATGACAAGTCTGTGTGGCTATGGTTTGAATGTATGACAACATGTATCTGTGTGGCTATGGTTTGAATGTATGACAAGTCTGTGTGGCTATGGTTTGAATGTATGACAAGTCTGTTTGTGGCTATGGTTTGAATGTATGACAAATCTGTGTGGCTATGGTTTGAATGTATGACAAGCCTGTGTGGTTATGGTTTGAATGTATGACAAGTCTGTGTGGCTATGGTTTGAATGTATGACATGTCTGTGTGGCTATGGTTTGAATGTATGACAAGTCTGTGTGGCTATGGTTTGAATGTATGACAAGTCTGTGTGGCTATGGTTTGAATGTATGACAAGCCTGTGTGGCTATGGTTTGAATGTATGACAAGTCTGTGTGGCTATGGTTTGAATGTATGACAAGTCTGTGTGGCTATGGTTTGAATGTATGACAAGTCTGTGTGGCTATGGTTTGAAGGTGTGACAAGCCTGTATGGCTATGGTTTGAATGTATGACAAGCCTGTGT
>JAXRKP010002364.1:10000-47500 GCA_037039925.1 Doris montereyensis
TCCAGGCTATTAGTGACTCCACCAGTTCCAGGTTATTCGTGGTTCTACCAGCCTTCTCCAGGTTATTAGTGGTTCCACCAGCCTTCTCCAGGTTATTAGTGGTTCCACCAGCCTTCTCCAGGTTATTAGTGGTTCCACCAGCCTTCTCCAGGTTATTAGTGGTTCCACCAGCCTTCTCCAGGTTATTAGTGGTTCCACCAGCCTTCTCCAGGCTATTAGTGGTTCCACCAGCCTTCTCCAGGTTATTAGTGGTTCCACTCCAGTCTTCTCCAGGTTATTAGTGGTTCTACTAGTGGTTCCACCAGCCTTCTCCCACCAGCCTTCTCCAGGCTATTAGTGGTTCCACCAGCCTTCTCCAGGTTATTAGTGGTTCCACCAGCCTTCTCCAGGTTATTAGTGGTTAGTGGTTCCAGCCTTCTCCAGGTTATTAGTGGTTCCACCAGCCTTCTCCAGGTTATTAGTGGTTCCACCAGCCTTCTCCAGGTTATTAGTGGCTCCAACAGCCTTCTCCAGGTTATTAGTGGTTCCACCAGTCTTCTCCAGGTTATTCGTGGTTCCACTAGCCTTCTCCAGGTTATTAGTGGTTCTACCAGCCTTCTCCAGGTTATTAGTGGTTCCACCAGCCTTCTCCCAGTGGTTCTACCAGCCTTCTCCAGGTTATTAGTGGTTCCACCAGCCTTCTCCAGGTTATTCAGTGCTCCATCAGCCTTCTCCGTGGTTCCCATGACTCCACCAGCCTTCTCCAGGTTATTCGTGGTTCCACCAGCCTTCTCCAGGTTATTAGTGGTTCCACCAGCCTCATGACTCCAGGTTATTCCAGGTTATTGGTTCCACCAGCCTTCTCCAGGTTATTAGTGGCTCCACCAGCCTTCTCCAGGTTATTCGTGGTTCTACCACTAGCCTTCTTCCAGGTTATTAGTGGTTCCACCAGCCTTCTCCAGGTTATTAGTGACTCCACCAGCCTTCTCCAGGTTATTAGTGGTTCTACTAGCCTTCTCCAGGTTATTCGTGGTTCCACCAGCCTTCTCCAGGTTATTCGTGGCTCCACCAGCCTTCTCCAGGTTATTAGTGGTTCCACCAGCCTTCTCCAGGTTATTCCACCAGTGGGTGGTTCCACCAGCCTTCTCCAGGTTATTAGTGGTTCCACCAGCCTTCTCCAGGTTATTAGTGGTTAGCCTTCTCCAGGTTATTAGTGGTTCCACCAGCCTTTTCCAGGTTATTAGTGGTTCCACCAGCCTTCTCCAGGTTATTAGTGGCTCCAGTAGCCTTCTCCAGGTTATTCGTGACTCAACTAGCCTTCTCCAGGGTTAGTGGTTCTACTAGCCTTCTCCAGGTTATTAGTGGTTCCATCAGCCTTCTCCAGGATTATTCAGGTTATTAGTGACTCCACCAGCCTTCTCCAGGTTATTCGTGACTCCACTAGCCTTCTCCAGGTTATTAGTGGGCCTTCTCCAGGTTATTAGTGGTTCCAGCCTTCTCCAGGTTATTAGTGGTTCCACCAGCCTTCTCCAGGTTATTAGTGGTTCCACCAGCCTTCTCCAGGTTATTAGTGGTTCCACCAGCCTTCTCAGGTTATTAGTGGTTCCACCAGCCTTTTCCAGGTTATTCGTGGACTCCACCAGCCTTCTCCAGGTTATTAGTGGCTCCATTAGTGGTTAGCCTTCTCCAGGTTATTCGTGGTTCCAACAGCCTTCTCCAGGTTATTCGTGGCTTAACAGCCTTCTCCAGGTTATTATGGGTTCCACCAGCCTTCTCCAGGTTATTAGTGGTTCTACCACTCCAGGTTATTAGTGGTTCCAACAGCCTTCTCCAGGTTATTCGTGACTCCAGGTTAGTGGTTCCAACAGCCTTCTCCAGGTTATTCGTGGAGCCTTCTCCAGGTTATTCGTGACTCCAACAGCCTTCTCCAGGTTATTCGTGGTTCCAACAGCCTTCTCCAGATTATTCGTGGACTCCACAGCCATCTCCAGGTTATTCATGACTCAACAGCCTTCTCCAGTGGATTCCAACAGCCTTCTCCAGGTTATTAGTGATTCCATCAGCCTTCTCCAGATTATTAGTGGTTCCAACAGCCTTCTCCAGGCTATTCATGACTCCACCAGTGACTCAAACAGCCTCTCCAGGTTATTCGTGACTCCAACAGCCTTCTCCAGGTTATTCGTGACTCCAACAGCCTTCTCCAGGTTATTCGTGACTCCAACAGCCTTCTCCAGGCTATTCGTGACTCCAACAGCCTTCTCCAGGCTATTCGTGACTCCAACAGCCTTCTCCAGGTTATTCGTGACTCCAACAGCCTTCTCCAGGCTATTCGTGACCTTCCTCTAATCCTCTGCCCCTGTGGGTTCCAATGAAGGTCATGTCTTGTAGTACTTCTCTGATGTCTTCTGAGTGTGTGTCCTATCCATTTCCGTCTCCGCTGTCCTATTTCTTCTGTTATTGGTTTCTTTGCTGTTCTTTCCCAAAGCGTTTCATTTTGAATTAACAATGTAATAGATAACTTATTGAGTAAGTTAATGCAATTTTATGGGTTTATTGCGGAGCAAATAATAGTTTTAAAAAAACGAAATCATTTTGTTTTAATCTCAGATGGCAAAGCAGGCCTGGTCATATCTCCTCCCTCCCTGGTGACGGTTCGCAGTGTCATGAAAGACGACCAGTTCCTGCCAGGGGTCAAGGAGATCTACGCTGGCTGTGTACGCACGATGGCTATCAGCCAGAAAAAGGTACGCTCTTTCAATCACCTCAACTCACACCTCAAAGCTGAAATCACCCGTAACTGTCACATGATGATAATTTCCACACATAGATGAGTCACAACGAAATTTTGTTCTTTTTTATAGATATTCAACACAGGGTTTTTTTAAATCTGTGTGAAAATAATAACTTTTTAAATAGATTTTCCTCACGTGTGCTTGTGTGTGTGTGTGTGTGTGTGTTTTTTTCTTTTGCACTTTAACACACACAACAAATTGTCAGGGAGGAGGTTGGAATATGGTGATGAACAATAAGATGTGACAAAAAAACCCAGTAATCCAGAGAAATTTTTTGTATTTTCTTTACTCATTTTTTCCCCAGCACATTGCATGCAATCGGTGTCTCGAGTTTAGATTTCACTTTTTGCTTTTTCTTCTTCACATGTGCACAATTGTTTTAATTGACAGAGAATTTGATTTCATCATATAAGATTTCAGATATTTTTTTCAGCAATTAGAGCAGCCCTATCATTTGTTTCTCATATTCTCTTGTGTTTGTCTCTTGTGTGTGTCTCTTGTGTGTGTGTCTCTTGTATGTGTCTCTTTTTGTGTGTATCTCTTGTATGTGTCATTTGTATGTGTCTCTTGTATGTGTCTCTTGTGTGTGTGTCTTTTATGTGTCTCTTGTGTGTGTGTCTTGTGTTTGTCTCTGTGTGTGTCTTGTATGTTTCTATTGTATGTGTCTCTTGTGTGTGTCTCTCTTGTATGTGTCTCTTGTATTTGTCTCTTGTGTGTGTCTCTTGTATGTTTCTATTGTATGTGTCTCTTGTATGTCTCTTGTGTGTGTCTCTTGTATTTGTCTCTTTGTGTGTGTCTCTTTGTATGTGTCTCTTGTATGTGTCTCTTGTGTGTTTCTTGTATTGTATGTGTTTTCTTGACTCTTGTGTGTCTCTTTGTGTGTGTCTCTTGTATGTGACTCTATGTGTGTGTCTCTTGTGTGTGTGTCTCTTGTGTATGTCTCTTGTGTATGTCTCTTGTTCGCATTCTTAGTGTTATACAGTGGCTTTACTTACAGTCTCCGTTGACTGGGCTGTGAATGAATTTGATATCAATAAGTAAATGAAAGGAGGGAAAACAAGAGTAGGCAAAGTTTTAACAACATTTAAATGAAATCTCATGGGGAAACCCAAGTAGGTAGGCTAGGAGGCAAAGGTAGGGACAGCAGCCTGAGATAGTACAGACATGTAAAGAGAAGAGAGATATGGAATAAATATTGGACAGGAGACGTGGCGGATGTACATACCGGACAGGGGGAAGAGGGGAAGACCTAAAAACGGAGATATACGGATATGATGCAGGAAGACATGAAGATTTGTTGGTGTAAGGAATTTGGACGACGAACAGGATAGGACAAAATGGAGAAAGATGATCTGTGATGTGTCTCTGCATGTGTGTGTATGTATGTGTGTGTGTGTGTGTGAGAGAGAGAGAGAGAGAGAGAGAGAGAGAGAGAGAGAGAGAGAGAGAGAGAGAGAGAGAGAGAGAGAGAGAGAGAGAGAGAGAGAGAGAGAGAGAGAGAGAGAGAGAGAGAGAGTATGTGTTAAATATTATGAATACATGTATCACAATCGTCTATCTATCAAAGCAATCTAGGGAGCTGGTAGGCGAAGCTTACGACGAAGGGGAATAAAAAGATGCATAAAGAATGACCAGAACAAAAATAATGATGGCTGTGGTAGAGGAGGTTGGATGAAAGGAACTACAACAGATGTGTAGTTACGGTATAAACTATATCCAAAATGATACATTATACCCGGATGTTTACAAAAGTAATCAACCAACAATCAATAAAGGAGATTATTTAGTACACTAGTAATTAACCAACAATCAATAAAGGAGATTATTGAGTACAAAAGTAATTAACCAACAATCAATAAAGGGAGATGATTATTGAGTACAAAAGTAATCAACCAACAATCAATAAAGGGAGATTATTTACTACACTAGTAATTAACCAACAATCAATAAAGGGAGATTATTGAGTACAAAAGTAATTAACCAACAATCAATAAAGGAGATTATTTAGTACAAAAGTAATTAACCAACAATCAATAAAGGAGATGATTATTGAGTACAAAAGTAATCAACCAACAATCAATAAAGGGAGATTATTTACTACACTAGTAATTAACCAACAATCAATAAAGGGAGATTATTGAGTACAAAAGTAATCAACCAACAATCAATAAAGGGAGATTATTTAGTATACTAGCAATTAACCAACAATCAATAAAGGGAGATTATTGAGTACAAAAGTAATTGACCAACAATCAGTAAAGGGAGATTATGTAGTACAAAGCAATTAACCAACAATCAATAAGGGAGATTATTTAGTATACTAGTAATTAACCAACAATCAATAAAGGGAGATTATTGAGTACAAAAATAATTAACTAACAATCAATGAAAGGAGATTATTTAATACGAAAAGTAATTAACCAACAATCAATAAAGGAGATTATTTAGATAAAAAAAAAGATGGATAAGATTTTATTGTCCAAAAATGAAGGTGCAATTTGTACGAGAAAAGAAAAGCAGAAAGAAGCACATGGACCAATTTTGCTTTTTGTGATTTAAAAAAAATATTGATGAGGATGTGCTAATGGGTTTAGTTTGTGTGCAGGAAAATGTTTGTATGTTGTAGATTTGTCACTTTGTACAGCGACTGTAACTTTGTGTTATTCTGTGACAATTCTGTGAATTGATGCTGGGACTCTGTGCTATTCTGTGACACTTCTCTCAATATAGATGCTGTGACTATTTGCTGTTCTGTGACAATTCTCTCAATATAGATGCTGTGACTTTTTGCTGTTCTGTGACAATTCTCTCAATATAGATGCTGTGACTATTTGCTGTTCTGTGACAATTCTCTCAATATAGATGCTGTAACTATTTGCTGTTCTGTGACAATTTGGTAACCTAATGCTGTAATTCTTTGCTATTTGTCTGACTGTTCTGCAACTTAATGCTGTAACTCTGTGCTATTCTGTGACAATTATGTGACTTAATGCTGTGTTTCTTACCAGTAACTTTGTGCTTTTCTGTGACTTAATGCTGTGTCTGTTACGAGTGACTCTGTGCTATGACAAGTGTGACTTTTTTTGCTGTGATTTTACGCTGTGACTTTTATCATTTATGATACATTTTCATGGAAATGAGTCACATGTCTAAGTGCTTCTATAGACACAGCGCGCTTGAACTAACCAATGATCAGCAAAGGGGGATTGTTTAGATACAAAAAGATTGATAAAACTTTATTGTCCAAAAGCGAAGGTACAATTTCACGATGTTGGACTCTATCATCCTACCTTGTTGGAAAATACATAACTGATTTCCAAAGAGACCAAAAGAAGTAATACTGCTTTAGATTGAAAGCTGATCGAAAGGGAAAGTCACAGTAATTAGAAAATTGCAAGCCTGTGGGTGGATTGAAAAACAGTTAAAAAGATAAAGATGGGTTTATAAACCATACCCCCCCATACAGATCCAGGTTCACCGACTGTACATCAGTTATCCCCCACCCCAGGAGGACATCTCATCCAAAGTCCTTCTCACCATCTATTGGGGGCTATGCAGTACAACCTCTGCTTCTTACTCTCTTCATAACAACGCTCCGACACGATCTTTCTCTACCTTTAGCCATTTCGCCTCAAGACTTCTAGCTCTACTGTCTTGGTACCAACGCTCCGACAGGATCTCTCTGTACCTTTAAGCCATTTTGCTTCAACATATCTAGAGGAAAGAACAGGGGGCAAAGATCTCACTTTGTAAATCGTCTGCTTCCCCCTTATTGTCTGCTGTTTTCCTTCTCTTTTTGTTTGCTGACGAAAAGCTGATATGCCACCTGAAAATAGCACTCTCTAGACCTGTTTCACTTAGTCCTTTCAATTTTTATTTGCAGCTAATATTTTTAACTGACTTTTTCCGAGAACAGGACAGGCGTATCCCTAAAGTATCGAAATGAAACTTCATCATTATTTTCTCCTGTCTTTTCATTTCCCCTGTCTTGGTCTATCAGTGGCATTTTCCCCTGTCTTGGCTCTCAATGGCATTTTCCCCTGTCTTCTTCGATGACATTTTCCCTGTCTTGGCTATTAAATTTTCCCCTGGCTATCAGTGGCATTTTCCCCTGTCTTGGCTCTCAATGGCATTTTCCTCTGTCTTGGCTCTCAATGGCATTTTCCCATTTCCCCCTGTCTTGGCTCTCAATGGCATTTTCCCCTGTCTTGGCAATATCCCTGAGTGGCATTGTCCCCTGTCTTGGCTATCAGTGGCATTTTCGCCTGTCTTGGCTGTCAATGACAACCCAACGGTTACCGAGCTAAAGAATGATTTCAATTTTTAAGAATTGGGATATAGATTAAAACCTATAAGTGTTTAACATGTGGCTCATTTAAAAGTGAACTGTGTCACAAATAGGAAGCTGTTGAACATCAAGACAGGTATCACTGACCTGTATGGTGTCAAGGCAGTGATATCAATCAATCAATTAATCAATCAATCAATCAATCAATCAATCAATCAATCAATATTTGTTTGTGGATTTTGAAGTCGCATGTTTTTTGTTGGGTTTTTTTTTCAGCTTTCAGGTTTTCACACACTAAACATTTGATTTGTTTTAATGACACCACCTTTTTTTGTTTGCTCTTTTGTTGTTGGTATGGTTAAAATCACTTGTAATGTTAAATCACTTGTAATGACAAAATTTAATCAAGGTGTCACATCAAGGTGTCACATCAAGGTGTCACATCAAGGTGTCACATCAAGGTGTCACATCAAGGTGTCACATCAAGGTGTCACATCAAGGTGTCACATCAAGGTGTCACATCAAGGTGTCAAGGTGTCATCAAGGTGTCACATCAAGGTGTCACATTAGAAGGGAGACAAAGAAGGTGATAGCAAGAACTCACATTGGTAAAGAACAAGACGAGACCATAGATTTCTAAGGACTTTGACTCAATAGAAAAATCAGAAATTATAGGAACCCCTACCACCCTTCCTTCCCCCATGAAAGGAGACAGATGTAGAATATCATTTTGCGATATATGACACAACATTATATTTATCAGATCTTAAATGAAATATCTCAGAAGAATGGTAGGGGAAATTAAATGAGACAAAAATCAGAAGCACAACAATAAAAGATCAAACCAAAGCAGATGGCATTAAAATTGAGATATAAATAAATCAACTCAGATGGTTTGGGCATATACCTGGATGTTTTCAAAAGTAATTAACTGACAATCAATAAAGGGAGATTATCTAGATACGAAAAGATGGATGACTGTATTGCCCCCCCTCCTCCCCTTCCTTGATCCAGGTTGATGGGTCAACACCTAGTCCCATCGGAGACGGCCGATAGAAAGGAGGTCCCGTGTGCATATCACAACATTCTGTGCATATTAGATCCCTTGCCTGTTTCCAGAACAGTCTGGGAAATTTTAAATCCTTCCAAAAACCCCTGAGATCACCTTAGTTGTGGATCAAATCAAATAAAGTATCATTTCAATTTACATTGAGGTCATTGCGTTCATGGGATAGACTACAGTTTCAATAAATCCCATGCTGGGTTTTTTTTAAGTGGGGTTTGTCTTTGTCATTTCATGCCTACAAGTTGCTCTTTATGAAGAGTATAAAAGGGTGGGGAGGGGATGGGGGTTCTTACCATTGTGGAGTGGAGGGGCGGGGGGAAAATATCAATTACCAATTTATGGTTTCTTTTTTGACCTAGTCATGTTCTTACCATAGTGAAGTTTCCATATATTTTTTTCATGGCATTTTCTTATAATATTGATCTTACCTGTACTAATGTTTGTGTTGCCTAGATCTGATTTACATTAATTTGACAATTGTGTCACTGATTTTTTAACATTTTTATTTATTCTCTTCTCTCCGTATTTTTTTGTTTTTGTTTTGTTTTTGTTTTCTTTTTTGTTTTTTCTTTTTGTTTTCTTTTTGTTTTCTTTGTTTGTTTGTTTTGTGTTGACTTTGATCTGCATTCGGTTGCTTTTTCGTTTTTTTCCTCGTCATGGTTTAACTGCTGTCCTTTATCGTGTGTGACTTGCCATCCTGCCAACAACTTTACTGATAACAACAGCCTGGAAAAACGGTATTGTATTAACGCTTTTGTCTCTCCCCCTCTTCCCTCCCCCTCTCTTTCTCCCTTCCTCTCACTCCTCCTCCCACTCCATGTTGATATTATCCTATGTGTTATGTGATTGATGTCTGTTTGCACCATTTTCAGCTTTTAGCTTTCAAGCCTGCGGCTTATTTCTGTTGTTCTTGTTGTTGTTGTTGTTGTTGTTGTTGTTGTCGTCGTGGTTGTCTATCATCATTGTTGCATTTAAACGCTTTGATAAATGTTTTGCCTAGATCGCTATTCACAAAATTCACTCAACTCAACACGTTTGTTTAACAAAACATTAATTTGATTAAAAATGTTACTTATTGATTATTAAAGTGAATGAATAATAAAACTGTAGATAAGTTTTTGTTTTTTTGTTCTTTGAAAAGAGAACTAAAAATGGGTCAAATTTGTTCTTATTTTTCGTTTGGTGTAAATGCCCTCATTCTATAGCATTGACACCTTCAGTGTCAAGGCTGCCACGTTTGGAGTCATGATGTCTTGTGTTCGAGTGTTAACCATTCTAGATCCGACGTTGTCTCCCTTGGGGAAATATACTTAAGCACGCATTTGCCCACCGGACTCAAATAACGTAAAAAAAAACTACCGACATATAGCTGGAGGGTAAAACCTACGATAAGCTGAGCGTCCTGTTCAAGACGAGGCAATGCATTCTTAACTGTTCTATCCTAGCATTACCCTTACCATTACTTATGGATTATTCTTTCTATCCCACCCTTACCATAACTTATGGATTATTCTTTCTATCCCAAGCATTACCCTTACCATAACTTATGGATTATTCTTTCTGTCCAAGCTTTACCCTTACCATTACACATGGATTAGTCTTACTGTCCCAACATTATTTTTACAGCTACCCATTGATTACCCTTACTTTATTTCAACATTACCCTTACAATTACCCATTGAATATTTTTACTATATCACCATTACCCGTCCTTACTATCCCAGCATTACCCTTGCCATTACCCATGGAGTATCCTTACTATCTCAGCATTACCCTTGTCATTACCCATGGATTATCCTTACTATCTCAGCATTACCCTTGCCATTACCCATGGATTATCCTTACTATCCCAGCATTACCCTTGCCATTACCCATGGATTATCCTTACCATCCCAGCATTACCCTTGCCATTACCCATGGATTATCCTTACCATCCCAGCATTACCCTTGCCATTATCCATAGCATTAGCCTTACCATCCCAGCATTACCCTTACCATTACCCATAGAGTACCCTTACTATCCCAGCATTACCCTTGCCATTACCCATGGAGTATCTTTACTATCTCAGCATTACCCTTGCCATTACCCATGGTGTATCCTTATCATCACAGCATTACCCTTACCATTACCCATAGAGTATCCTTACCATCACAGCATTACCCTTACTATTACCCATGCATTAGCCTTACCATCCCAACATTACCCTTACAATTACCAATGGAGTATCCCAGCATTATGTGTAGCAACATCCCAACTCTCATCGTATCCTTACCACACCTCTTGCGTTGTCCTAAAAATGCTATTACCCTTCCACTTTTCACAACATCTGCCATTACCCACACATCTCTGTCATTGTCCTTGCTATGCAAGTACCTTCTTCGCCCATATTACAATGCATGCATCACCAGAACAATATGCATCCTGATTCTTGTATTACCTTCACCATAATCCCCCCCCCGCCTCCTTTCTGTGAAATTAATTTACCCAACTCCTTTCTTACTCACTAGTCAAATGTAAAAGTAAGAAATAGAAAAGAAGAGAGCGTTTTAGGTCACTTACATATTGGTCATTTGTGACTCACACAGGGCGTCCTGTTGACCCATGATGACCACCCTTTCTGTCACTCATGTGATTGTCTTTTTACCATTAAACATGCTCTGATCTGATCGATATACGAAGGAAATATTGTTCCGAGGGAAACATTTGCAAACTCTTTCGGAATAATGATCTTGAAACTATTTTTGCGTTTCTGAAAGAAATTGAAGTACTGAACACGTGTCAACTTTTAACACATTGACTTTATTTTTAAAATATTTACAAATATTTACGAAAAATTTAGATTTTTAAAGCGATTTGTTTTGTGCCTGGACAGTCGTCAGTAATATTAGTCAGCTACGAACCCTGAGATCACCGCCATGGTGGACAGGATTACTTCAAAGAAACAAACAAACAAAACAAACCCTACCAATCGTACTGTAATGTTCGCATGACCAGCACACTCATAAACTTGTTAACCGGTATCGTTTCCTTTTCATTATCCTTATTATTACCATACACCCATAATCCCTACTGTCCCACAGAGTAAATGCCATTACCAGTCCCTTCCATCATTTGCACCACAACCCATGCATTATTTACTCAATAACTTGTACTATTACACACACACACACACACACACACACATATATATATATATATATATATATATATATATATGTATGTATATATATATATATATATATACTGTTCCATTAAATATCATAAGACTATCCTTTCTATTCGTTTTGCAACTTACCCATTCTATCCCAACTAATCGTTACCCCTACCCCCATGAGTTGTACCACTATCCCTGTATTACCTATGCCATATATATATACCTACCTGTTCCATCTTTAGCCAAACTATTGCTACAACTTACCCATTCTATCCCAAATAATCGTTACCCATACCCCCCATGAGTTGTATCACTATCCCATGTATTACCTATTCCATCACTTATACCCACATCTTTAGCCAAACTATTGCACAACTACCATCGCCATACTCTTGCATGACTTGTACCACTCTCCATGCTTTACCTAGTCCACCCCTTATGCATTTCATGTACCAGGACCATCTCGTTATGTCATACCCTATGTGATATGTGTCACCAATATGTCATTTCCTTTACAACAAATAATTAATAATTAAATTAACGACCTCCGCCTCCTTTTTTACATTGGTCCTTCTGTCGTACCTTTTACCTGATCTTGTGGGAATCTCCAAAACACACCTGAGCGTAGACACCCTCCTCCCCCTAATCAAATGTGTGTAAGCGTCTCCTTACATAGGTGACACACTCCATGCACGGTATCTTTACAATGTAACTGGATTTATGGTCATTGTTGCATAGGGCCATTCTTATCACCATCATCATGATCACCACCCACAAACCTACCTTTGCCCTTTCCGTTTTGTTATACCTACCTTTGCCCTTTCCGTTTTGTTATACCTACCTTTGTCCTTTCCGTTTTGTTATACCTACCTTTGCCCTTTCCGTTTTGTTAAACCTACCTTTGTCCTTTCCGTTTTGTTATACCTACCTTTGTCCTTTCCGTTTTGTTATACCTACCTTTGTCCTTTCCACTTTGTTATACCTACCTTTGTCCTTTCCACTTTGTTATACCTACCTTTGTCCTTTCCACTTTGTTATACCTACCTTTGCCCTTTCCAGTTTGTTATACCTACCTTTGTCTTTCCATTTTGTTATACATACCTTTGCCCTTTCCATTTTGTTATACCTACCTTTGTCCTTTCCACTTTGTTATACCTACCTTTGCCCTTTCCGTTTTGTTATACCTACCTTTGCCCTTTCCACTTTGTTATACCTACCTTTGCCTTTTCCATTTTGTTATACATACCTTTGCCTTTTACACTTTGTTATACCTACCTTTGCACTTTCCATTTTGTTATACCTACCTTTGTCCTTTCCACTTTCTTATACCTACCTTTGCCCTTTCCACTTTGTTATACCTACCTTTGCCCTCTCCAGTTTTTTATACCTACCTTTGCCCTTTCCAGTTTTTTATACCTACCTTTGCCCTTTCCAGTTTTTTATACCTACCTTTGTCCTTTCCAGTTTTTATACCTACCTTTGCCCTTTCCAGTTTGTTATACCTACCTTTGCCCTTTCCACTTTGTTATACCTACCTTTGCCCTCTCCACTTTGTTATACCTCCTTTGCCCTCTCCATTTTGTTATACCTACCTTTGCCCTTTCCATTTTGTTATACCTACCTTTGTCCTTTCCACTTTGTTATACCTACCTTTGCCCTTTCCATTTTGTTATACCTACCTTTGTCCTTTCCATTTTGTTATACCTACCTTTGCCCTTTCCACTTTGTTATACCTACCTTTGTCCTTTCCACTTTGTTATACCTACCTTTGTCCTTTCCACTTTGTTATACCTACCTTTGTCCTTTCCATTTTGTTATACCTACCTTTGTCCTTTCCACTTTGTTATACCTACCTTTGCCCTTTCCACTTTGTTCATCCCAGTCCTTTCATTATTTCCATCGTTTGTCCTTTCCACTTTGTTCTTACCTTTGTCATTTCCATTTTGTTATACCTACCTTTGTCCTTTCCACTTTGTTATACCTACGATTTGAGATCCTTGATCAACTGTGTTTGAGCCTAAATTTGTCCTTTCCACTTAATTACAGCCACCCTTTGATCACAGTTTCCACTTTGTTTTATAAACACGATAACCACTTTGAACACTTTCTCAACTTTGTTAACCTACAACTATAAACCTTTCCACTTTGTTTACACTATTACAGCAGTCATAAACACCATCACTGCTATAAACACTTCAGAGTTTGCATTGTCACTGGTTATAAACACAATCACAGTTATAAACAGCATCACAGCTATAAGCACTTATCACAGCTATAAACACTATCACAGCTTTAAACACTATCACAGCTATAAACACTATCACAGTTATAAACACTATCACAGCTATAAACACGATCGATTATAAACACTATCACAACTATAAACACGATCACAGTTATAAACACAATCACAGCTATAAACACTATCACAATTATGAACACAATCACATCTATGAATACGATCACAGTTATAAACACAATCACATCTATAAATACGACCACAGCTATGAACACAATCACATCTATGAATACGACCACAGCCATGAACACAATCACATCTATAAACACAATCACAGTTATGAACACTATCACAGCTATAAACACTATCACAGTTATAAACACTATCACAGCTATAAACACTATCACAGCTATAAACACTATCACAGCTATAAACACTATCACAGCTATAAACACTATCACAGCTATAAACACTATCACAGCCACAGCTATAAACACAATCACAGCTATAAACACTATCACAGCTATAAAACTATCACAGCTATAAACACTATCACAGCTATAAACACTATCACAAGTATAAACATGATCACAGCTATAAACACGATCACAGCTATAAACACTATCACAGTTATAAACACTATCACATCTATAAACACTATCACAGCTATAAACACTATCACACCTATAAACACTATCACAGCTATAAACACTATCACATCTATAAACACTATCACACCTATAAACACTATCACATCTATAAACACTATCACATCTATAAACACTATCACACCTATAAACACTATCACAGCTATAAACACTATCACAGCTATAAACACTATCACAGCTATAAACACTATCACATCTATAAACACTATCACACCTATAAACACTATCACATCTATAAACAGGATCACAGCTATAAACACGATCACAGCTATAAACACTATCACAGCTATAAACACTATCACAGCTATAAACACTATCACAGCTATAAACACTATCACACCTATAAACACTATCACAGCTATAAACACTATCACATCTATAAACACTATCACAGCTATAAACACTATCACACCTATAAACACTATCACACCTATAAACACTATCACATCTATAAACAGGATCACATCTATAAACACTATCACAGCTATAAACACTTGTTATCACAGGCTATAAACACTATCACATCTATAAACAGGATCATAATGAACACTTCACAGCTATAAACACGATTCATAATAAACAGGATTTCAGCTATAAACAGGATCACAATTGAACTTGTTTCCGCATGAGGCACGTCATAATTTCCTTGTTTTCGCATGAGGCACGTCATAATTTCCTTGTTTTTGCATGAGGCACGTCATAATTTCCTTGTTTTCGCATGAGGCACGTCATAATTTCTTTGTTTTCCATGAGGCACGTCATAATTTCCTTGTTTTCGCATGAGGCACGTCATAATTTCCTTGTTTTCGCATGAGGCACGTCATAATTTCCTTGTTTTCGCATGAGGCACGTCATAATTTCCTTGTTTCCGCATAAGACACGTATACACGGTACATTTCCCATTCTATTCCATACACCATACAAGGGCACATTTCCCGATTCCCTTCCATACAACATACAAGGGTACATTTACCATTCTATTCCATACACACATACAAGGGTACATTTCCCATTCCATTCCATACAACATACAAGGGTACATTTCCCATTCCATTCCATACAACATACAAGGGTACATTTCCCGATTCCCTTCCATACAACATACAAGGGTACATTTCCCATTCCCTTCCATACAACATACAAGGGTACATTTCCCGATCCCTTCCATACACCATACAAGGGTACATTTCCCGATCCCTTCCATACAACATACAAGGGTACATTTACCGATCCTTCCATACAACATACAAGGGTACATTTCCCATTCCCTTCCATACAACATACAAGGGTACATTTACCATTATCTTCCATACAACATACAAGGGTACATTTACCATTACCTTCCATACAACATACAAGGGTACATTTACCATTACCTTCCATACAACATACAAGGGTACATTTACCATTACCTTCCATACAACATACAAGGGTACATTTACCATTACCTTCCATACAACATACAAGGATACATTTACCATTCATTTCCATACACCATACAAGGGTACATTTACCATTACCTTCCATACAACATACAAGGGTACATTTCCCATTCATTTCCATACAACATACAAGCTTACATTTACCATTACCATTCCATACAACATACAAGGGTACATTTTGCATTACCTTCCATACACCATACAAGGGTACATTTACCATTCATTTCCATACACCATACAAGGGTACATTTACCATTACCTTCCATACAACATACAAGGGTACATTTACCATTACCTTCCATACAACATACAAGGGTACATTTACCATTACCTTCCATACAACATACAAGGGTACATTTACCATTATTTCCATACAACATACAAGGGTACATTTACCATTACCTTCCATACAACATACAAGGGTACATTTACCATTCATTTCCATACAACATACAAGGGTACATTTACCATTACCTTCCATACAACATACAAGGGTACATTTACCATTACCTTCCATACAACATACAAGGGTACATTTTCCATTATCTTCCATACAACATACAAGGGTACATTTACCATTACCTTCCATACAACATACAAGGGTACATTTACCATTCATTTCCATACAACATACAAGGGTACATTTACCATTACCTTCCATACAACATACAAGGGTACATTTACCATTACCTTCCATACAACATACAAGGGTACATTTACCATTATCTTCCATACAACATACAAGGGTACATTTACCATTACCTTCCATACAACATACAAGGGTACATTTACCATTACCCAAACTTCCATACAACATACAAGGGTACATTTACCATTCACCTTCCATACAACATACAAGGGTACATTTACCATTATCTTCCATACAACATACAAGGGTACATTTACCATTACCTTCCATACAACATACAAGGGTACATTTACCATTATCTTCCATACAACATACAAGGGTACATTTCAATGAAACAAACAAAAGAAGCCAGAATAAAACAACCCAAACTACAGTAAATATATTTTGCAAGTCAAAAAACAAAAACCCAAGATAACGAGAAGTGTCAAAAACAAAATGCATTTGAGAACGGTACCAATCTACATGTAAATTATTTTGATTTCTATGGAATGGGTGTCAGACGACGTCTACATGTAAATATATTTTGATTTCTATGGAATTGCTGTCAGACAAGCAACCTACATGTAAATATATTTTGCTTTCTATGGAATGAGTGTCAGTCAAACAATCTACATGTTAATATATTTTGATTTCTATGGAATGGGTGTCAGTTCAAGCAACCTAGATGTAAATATATTTTGATTTCTATGGAATGGGTGTCAGCCAAGCAACCTAGATGTAAATATATTTTGATTTCTATGGAATTGGTATCAGCCAAGCAACCTAGATGTAAATATATTTTGATTTCTATGGTAAATATATTTTGATTTCTATGGAATGGGTGTCAGCCAAGCAACCTGCATGTAAATATATTTTGATTTCTATGGAATGGGTGTCAGCCGAGCAACATGTAAATATATTTTGATTTCTATGGCATCTAATGTAAATATATTTTGATTTCTATGGAATGGGTGTCAGCCAAGCAACCTGCATGTAAATATATTTTCGGATTATGGAGAGAGCGAGAAAAAAAACAGTGGGGAGGAGGAGGATTGGGATAAAGGTGACGTTTAAGTACTTTAATTACCCCTACAACGATATTTTGCAACATTGCATTGTGACAGTAAACAAACAAACAAAAGTTGGACAAAACGTTTCGCTGAAATTAATGAAATGTAACGACAGAAGTAAAGAAGAAAAAAAATAAGACATTTTAGAAAACACCGAATGACCTCTTGAGTGTCTGTCTCTTTTCCCCAATTTTGCGTGCGATTTGTTCTGTCTTCTTGTAATGGATTGATGTTCGGTTTTCTCTGTGTTGATTGTAGCACGGCATTTGACTAGTTGTTCTTGTATTCGTACAAATGCATTGACGGGCTTCATATAATATAGGGCCTTTAATTGGGGTTTGTTTTTATTTCGTTCCATTTGGTGAAACCTTCCTAAATGTCAGTTGACTATTGTAATAATGCGAAGGTGTATGGAACTGTTGGTGCACGTGTGTGTACTTATTGAACTACTGGATATCCTCATGGTCCTGTCTTTTTTCTCCCGAAACTTGTTCTTCTTCTCTCTGTTTTTCTTTCTTTTCTTTTGACAGTAAGGTGATTTAACATTTCAGTTTCAGTTCTTATGCCAGTTTAAGCATTGCCAAAACACGATATACCTATGTGTGAAAATGAAAGAAATGAAGAACAACCCAACTCAACAATTATCTCAAACGTGTCAGCCTCATCAAAATATCATCATTAAAATATACTAAATTGTCACCTCGTCAATCCTGTCATTAACATTAAGCTGTCATTCAACAAGGGAAAAAATATCTTCATTGACAATGAACCTCTTTGTTCATTCATATGTTTGCATGTATGTCTGTTGTCTTGTCTCTTGTGAGAGGTTGGCAATCACTGATGCTGGTAACCTCTGCTTCTTTCCCGTCTTTCTTTTCCGCCTGTCGTTCATCTTGCTCTTGCTTTTAAATTCGCCCTGAAATCACTGTATACGTATATGGTGAGTGAGTGGGGGGGGGGGTCGGGGGTCAACGACCAGTAAAGAAATCTTGCTTCCTGCTAACTGTGTACGATAATTCATTGTTGTCATTCGATCTTTGCACATGGATTTGTCAGATCATTTATTTTCTCTCACAGATTTGACAGGAAGGTATTTGCTCTAAAAGCCATTATTGGTGGGGGGGGGTTTTTGAGGAGTTAACGAACGTATTAAGACTAGCATTGAGACTAACGGTTGTCGTGTTTGCGTCAAGATTTGGGCGACAACAACGGCAAGGAAAAAACTGATAGGTAGGAATAATTTGAAATGCCAGTGTGACGCCAGTTGTTGCAGGCTTCTTCTTCTTTTTTCTTTTTTTTGGGAGAGGGGGGATTTTTTGGTGCCAGTTGTTCTTCTTTCTGTCTTTCTTTTCTTTTTACTTAGAAGTTTAGAGTAATTATTTTTTATGAAATAAAAAGGTAGCATGTTGGAATGTGACAAATGCATTTTCCTGCCTAAATAGAAATTATGTGTTGTCTTGAATCCCCAGAATGGCGAATATTCTGTAGAGGGACTTCAGCCGCTTCTTCAAAAAGGCTTTACAGTGGAACCACAAAAGGTGAGTGGCGTATTGCCTGAACAAGACGTGGCTAGTGGATAATATTATTCATTTACTTATGTCTTCATTCATTCATACATTAAGTCATTCATTCATCTATTTAATTGTTCACTGCTTCGTTCTTTCATCCATTCGATTCCTGTACAAATTTGGCATATCTACATTTCTTCTACTTCTTCTTCTTCTTCTTCTTCTTCTTCTTCTTCTTCTTCTTCTTCTTCTTCTTCTTCTTCTTCTTCTTCTTCTTCTTCTTCTTCTTCTTCTTCTTCTTTCTTCTTCTTCTTCTTCTTCTTCTTCTTCTTCTTCTTCTTCTTCTTCTTCTTCTTCTTCTTCTTCTTTCTTCTTCTTCTTCTTCTTCTTCTTCTTCTTCTTCTTCTTCTTCTTCTTCTTCTTCTTCTTCTTCTTCTTCTTCTTCTTCTTCTTCTTCTTCTTCTTCTTCTTCTTCTTCTTCTTCTTCTTCTTCTTCTTCTTCTTCTTCTTCTTCTTCTTCTTCTTCTTCTTCTTCTTCTTCTTCTTCTTCTTCTTCTTCTTCTTCTTCTTCTTCTTCTTCTTCTTCTTCTTCTTCTTCTTCTTCTTCTTCTTCTTCTTCTTCTTCTTCTTCTTCTTCTTCTTCTTCTTCTTCTTCTTCTTCTCTCTTCTTCTTCTTCTTTCTTCTTCTTCTTCTTCTTCTTCTTCTTCTTCTTCTTCTTCTTCTTCTTCTTCTTCTTCTTCTTCTCTTCTCTTCTCCTCCTTCTTCTTCTTCTTCTTCTTCTTCTTCTTCTTCTTCTTCTTCTTCTTCTTCTTCTTCTTCTTCTTCTTCTTCTTCTTCTTCTTCTTCTTCTTCTTCTTCTTCTTCTTCTTCTTCTTCTTCTTCTTCTTCTTCTTCTTCTTCTTCTTCTTCTTCTTCTTCTTCTTCTCTTCTTCTTCTTCTTCTTCTTCTTCTTCTTCTTTCTTCTTCTTCTTCTTCTTCTTCTCTTCTTCTTCTTCTTCTTCTTCTTCTTCTTCTTCTTCTTCTTCTTTTTCTCTTCTTCTTTTCTTCTTCTTTTTCTTTTTCTCTTCTTCTTCCATTTCTCCCCCTCCCCCCTTCTACTCTACTCCTCCCACTCCTCCTCCTCTTCCTTCTTCTTCTGCTTCTTTTTCTTCTACTCTTTCTTTATATTAGCTTTCAGTGCAAGTTTTGAGTATAACTGTGACATCACATGTTTTAAAGTTTCTAGATATTTATTCAATCTTGATTTTCTAGATATTTATTCAATCTTGATTCTTTTTTATTTCTTGATTTTCTAGATATTTATTCAATCTTGATTTTGAAAAAGGACGTGTTTGATATTTCTTCAGCGTTACTGCCTCAATTCGTTCACAGCCTTATCCTAACTCCTAGGGTAGAATACTCCTCCCAGCCCTTATCCTCCTCCTCTTCCTTCTTCTTCAACTCTTCTAATTGTTCTTAGAATGAATCGGTTTTCTTTATATCAGCTTTCCCAGTGCAAGAATTTTGTAAGTATAACTGTGACATCACATGTTTTAAAGTTTGACCGCTAGATATTTATTCAATCTTGATTTTGACCACTAGATATTTATTCAATCTTGATTTTGACCACTAGATATTTATTCAATCTTGATTTTGACCACTAGATGAATGCGGTTTAATTCAACAGCCTTATCGCACTTTTGTCCAGGGTAGAATGATATTTATTCAATCTTGATTTTGACCACTAGATATTTATTCAATCTTGATTTTGAATACGGTTGATATTTATTCAATCTTGATTTTGACCACTAGATATTTATTCAATCTTGATTTTTGACAACTAGATATTTATTCAATCTTGATTTTGACCACTAGATATTTATTCAATATTGATTTTGAAAAAAGGACGTGTTTGATATTTTGTGTTACTGAATCCGAGTTTAGTTTTTTAAGTTTGCAATTCGCACTAATTGATCCACAGCCTTATCGCACTAATTGTCCTAGGGTAGAATGGATGCGGTTGTAATGTGTTCCACAGCCTTATCGCACTAATTGTCCTAGGGTAGAATGAATGCAGTTGTAATGTGTTCAACAGCCTTATCGCACTAATTGTCCCAAGGTAGAATGGATTCGGTTGTAATGTGTTCCACAGTCTTATCGCACTAATTGTCCAAGGGTAGAATGAATGCAGTTGTAATGTGTTCAACAGCCTTATCGCACTAATTGTCCCAGGGTAGAATGAATACGGGTCACAATCACTGCACTAATTGTCCTTGAGAATGCGGGTCAGTAGTGATAATTATAATCTTGTCTATCTTATCGTCACCAGGGTATGGTGGAAGCGGGTACCAAAAAGTCCATCGTCTTCACATGGACGCCTCCAGCCGGCTTTGATGTAAGTACAGACAAAAGGCGTTTTATTTTTTCTCCTCAGCCTTTCCATGACATTGCATTCGTATACAAGGTTTCCTTCTGTAAATTTTGAAATAATCGACAGAGTAAATGCCGACATATAATAATGATGATAATAATATAATGATAATAATTATAATAATAATAATAATAATAATAATAATAACTAATACTATACTACTAATAATAATAATAATAATAATGAAATAATATATTAATAATAATAATAATATATAATAATAATAATAATAATAATTATAATAATAATAATAATAATAATAATATATTAATAATAATAATAATAATAATAATATATTAATAATAATAATAATAATAATAATAATAATAATAATAATATTAATAACTAATATTAATAATAATAGTATTAATATTATTAATTACTAATAATAATGATAATAATAATAATAATAATAATAATAATAATAATAATAATAACTAATAATAATAATAATATGACTACTACTACTACTACTACTACTACTACTACTACTACTACTACTACTACTACTACTACTAATAATAATAATAATAATAATAATAATAATAATACTACTACGACTACTAGTACTACTACTACTACTACTACTACTACTACTACTACTACTACTACTACACTACTATTACTACTACTACTACTACTACTACTACTACTATTAATAATAATAATAATAATACTAATAATATAATAATAATAATAACTAATAACTAATAATAATAATAATAATAATAATAATAATAATAATAATAATAACAATAATAATAATAATAATAATAATAATAATAATAATAGTAATAATAATAATAATAATCATAATAATAATAATAATAATAATAATAATAATAATAATAATAATAATAATAATAATAATAATAATAATAATAATAATAATAATAATAATAATAATAATAATGTGAAAATATCAAGGAAAATTATGATTGTCTCGTATCATATCCACAAAAGAATAATTTTACAGATGCTATCGTATGTCCACAGTGGCAATGACACATTTTGACTAAAGTAGAACTTTGTGTGCGTGCGTGTGTGTGTGTGTGTATATACGTGTATGTGTGTTTCTGTGTTTCTGTGTGTGTGTGTGTATGTGTACGTGTGTGTGTGTGCGTGTGTGTGTATGTGTATATACGTGTGTGTGTTTCTGTGTGGATGTGTATGTGTGTATGGAGGTGTATGTGTACGTGTGTGTAGTGTGTGTGTGTGTGTGTGTGTCTTATTTGGATGTGTGTTGTTGTTTTTACAAAATGCAGAATATCGTGTGTGTGCGTGTGTCTTGTTTGGATGTGTGTTCTTGTTGTTTTTACAAAATGGCAGAATATCGTGTTTTAAAATTTAAAACACAAACAAACAAAGGAACATTTAAAACTTCTGTTCTGTCTATTTTTAGAATCACTTTGATGACTTCTTCAACTCTCCTTATAGCATTAGCATAGGCTTAAATTGTGGTAGACAATCGATTCTATTTCTCTTTATTTTATATTTTTAATCCCTGTAGCCTACAACATCTGTAGAAGAGACAGTTACCATCAATTTGCGATGTGACGTCACGGAGCAAATCAACCTGATGATCAGAGCCATGGTTGTCACAGAGTAGAAAAAAATGAATTTCCGCCCGCTCAGTGTTTCTATTTATAGCTTACATTTTTTTATGTACCCAATTTTTATCAACAAGTACCCAATTTTTGAGTGATTTTTTTTTTTCAATTCAAGGGTCACTTCAATAGTGTGGTGTGCCTATGTCCATTTTGTGTGAAAAAAAACGAAATAGAAAAAGAAAATCCTTGGGACTAAAAGGAAATCATGCTTATTGTGAAGAGGGATAACGGCATGATGAAAATAAATCACGTTTACAGCCGTTTGAAATTTGGAATTTCCAAAGCCGACAGTGCCAAAGTCCATAGTTTTTTGTGGAATTTTTCTTTAAATGACGTAGTGGTGACATAGCTACACTGTTGAAATGACCCTTTCTATTTTCAAGAAATCTGAAAACTAAAGACACAATTATTGCATCAGGTTAAAAAACACACATTCACACATCCATACATTTCACACACTTTTTTTACGCTCACCCGGAACTGCCACTTTGCCTGTTCCAATGTTTCTGAATAAAAATGTATTATATTTTGACGGTTTTGATGACATTCTTTTCCTATTGTTTTTGCTTCTATAGTTTGTCCGTATGTTTTTGTTTCTACAGTTTGTCCGTATGTTTTTGTTTCTACAGTTTGTCCGTATGTTTTTGTTTCTACAGTTTGTCCGTATGTTTTTGTTTCTATAGTTTGTCCGTATGGTTTTGTTTCTATAGTTTGTCCGTATGGTTTTGTTTCTATAGTTTGTCGGTATGTTTTTGTTTCTATAGTTTGTCGGTATGTTTTTGTTTCTATAGTTTGTCCGTATGGTTTTTGTTTCTATAGTTTGTCGGTATGTTTTTGTTTCTATAGTTTGTCGGTATGTTTTTGTTTCTATAGTTTGTCGGTATGTTTTTGTTTCTATAGTTTGTCCGTATGGTTTTGTTTCTATAGTTTGTCCGTATGGTTTTTGTTTCTAGTTTGTCCGTATGTTTTTGTTTCTATGATTTGTTGGTATGTTTTTGTTTCTACAGTTTGTCGTATGTTTTTGTTTCTATAGTTTGTCCGTATGTTTTTGTTTCTATAGTTTGTCGGTATGTTTTTGTTTCTATAGTTTGTCCGTATGTTTTTGTTTCTCAGTTTGTCCGTATGTTTTTGTTTCTCCAGTTTGTCCGTATGTTTTTGTTTCTATAGTTTGTCAGTATGTTTTTGTTTCTATAGTTTGTCGGTATGTTTTTGTTTTCTATAGTTTGTCGGTATGTTTTTGTTTCTATAGTTTGTCGGTATGTTTCTGTTTCTATAGTTTGTCCGTATGTTTTTGTTTCTATAGTTTGTCGGTATGTTTTCGTGTCCTCATGTGCGTGTCATCGTCTTTGCAATGTGTCTGTACGTAATCAAATAACTTTTTGTTATTCTTTAATATTGTTGTTATTGTCGCTGCAGTTGGTGATGGTATTGTTTGGTTATGTGATTAGCTCCATTGTTTAACTGCTTTTAGCATTTACTAAAATTATATCTTTGTTGTTGCCAGATTGAATTGAGTTGGAGACACATTGGAGAAATGTGTGGAGGATTTTAAAAACAAATATATCTGAAGTATAAAAATCAATTACATGAATGAACGCAGAATGAAAGAAATACAGTAACATGATTGAAATAATGCAAAGTTGTCGCAGCTTTAGACATGGCTGGTCTCCATTGACAACTGATCGGTGACAGAAAAAAATGTTTTGATATTGTTACTGAGCTTCTCTCTTCTAAGGTCATCCAAAGTTCAACATGTTGCAGGTTGCAGCACACTAGACATGGCTGGGACTCATTTACAAATGGTCGGTGTAAACATGTCAAAGTGTGTCGGACCAGCAAAACTCTCCCTCCATCTCCTTTTCTGTTCTTCTTTCAAACATCCGACTGTGTGATACCTGGACGTATAAACTGTTAGTGTGTTTTGAAACATCAGACTGTGTGATACCTGGACGTATAAACTGTTAGTGTGTTTTGAAACATCAGACTGTGTAATACCTGGACGTATAAGCTGTTAGTGTGTTTTGAAACATCCGACTGTGTAATACCTGGACGTATAAGCTGTTAGTGTGTTTTGAAACATCAGACTGTGTGATACCTGGACGTATAAGCTGTTAGTACGTTTTGAAACATCAGACTGTGTGATACCTGGACGTATAAGCTGTTAGTGTGTTTTGAAACATCAACATCATGTATAACTGTTGTGTGTTTGAAACATCAGACTGTGTAATACCTGGACGTATAAGCTGTTAGTGTGTTTTGAAACATCAGACTGTGTGATACCTGGACGTATAAGCTGTTAGTGCGTTTTGAAACATCAGACTGTGTGATACCTGGACGTATAAGCTGTTAGTGTGTTTTGAAACATCAGACTGTGTAATACCTGGATGTATAAGCTGTTAGTGTGTTTTGAAACAAGACTGTGTGATACCTGGACGTATAAGCTGTTAGTGTGTTTTGAAACATCAGACTGTGTGATACCTGGACGTATAAGCTGTTAGTGTGTTTTGAAACATCAGACTGTGTGATACCTGGACGTATAAGCTGTTAGAATGGGCGGTTGGCGGCAGTTGCTGGTATGTCCTATTTCGTTTCTTTATCAATTCACCCTGAGATCACCGCATACTTTGGACTGAGTAAATTTCAATGAAACAAACAATCAGTTTGTAAGTATCAGGTGTGTAGATGTTACGTCTGTTCTGGCTTCTTAGGTGGAGTTGTTACATATTGTTGTTGTTGTTGACTTAGGTCTCTAATCTATGATGTCACAGCATCATATTCGATATGCCTCTCTCTCTTTCTTTTATTTTCTCTCTCTCTCTCTCTCTCTCTCTCTCTCTCTCTCTCTCTCTCTCTCTCTCTCTCTCTCTCTCTCTCTCTCTCTCTCTCTCTCTCTCTCTCTCTCTCTCTCTCTCTCTCTCTCCTCTCCCTCTCTCTCTCCTGTCTTTTCTTCTGTCTTTCTCTCTCTCTCTCTCTCTCTCTCTCTCTCTCTCTCTCTCTCTCTCTCTCTCTCTCTCTCTCTCTCTCTCTCTCTCTCTCTCTCTCTCTCTCTCTCTCTCTCTCTCTCTCTCTCGCTCTCTCGTCTCTCCCCCTCTCCCCTCTCTCTCTCTCTCTCTCTCTCTCTCTCTCTCTCTCTCTCTCTCTCTCTCTCTCTCTCTCTCTCTCTCTCTCTCTCTCTCTTCTCTCTTGTTCTACTGGTAGGTCCTACTTCTTTCTTTTTACTCTTTCCAATTCTGTTTTTTCACTTTTCCCTCTTGATTCAGCCTGAGACCACCACACTACGATATATGTTAACTACACAATCAAATCTTCTCTCATTCTCTCTCTCTTCTCTCTCTCTCTCTCTCTCTGTCTCTGTCTGTCCTTTTTTATCTCTCTCTTTCAGCGCATTCTCTCTTTATTCATTTCCATCTTTATCTCTTTCTCTCTCTCTCTCTCTCTCTCTCTCTCTCTCTCTCTCCTTCTATTTTCGTCTGCTCTTTCTCAAATCTTTCATTATACCTCTTCCTCTTTCTTTCATTTCCATCTTTTATCTCTTTCAGCGCATTATTTATAACCAAGGTCGAGGACACACGAATTAAATAAAACTCTATATTAAATTTTGGAAGGAGTGAAACTGTTTATTGATAATTTTAGTAGGATAAAAAGTGACAAATTCAAAAAACTTTAAAAGAAGCTGTAAATAAAAAAGAAAAGAAAAGAAGATAGGTAAGCCCCATTTATTCATGTGTAAATCATACACACACATATACACACACACACACACACATACATACATACATGCATCTGTGGACACACACCAGTAGTCAGAAGAAGTTGACGTGTCGATCTGGCTACATTCACACCCCCCACACACACACACACACACACAAACACACACACACACGGTGGCAATTTTTTCAGATGCACAAAAACACACACACACACACACACACACCATGACATACACTAGGTGCATTTTTTGTACAGTATTGTAAAGGAAGGCCAGTTATTATGTTTTTTTTTAAAGTAGAGGAATAAGAGCATTGTAACCAAATAACCTCACGACCAAAACCACAACAGGAAAACATCACCTTATTATGTTCATTAGTATACATCATGACATCACAAAATGTGTTAAAATTTTAATACATCATGACATCACAAAATGTGTTAAAATTTTAATACATCATGACATCACAAAATGTGTTAAAATTTCAATACATCATGACATCACGAAATGTGTTAAAATTTCAATACGTCATGACATCACGAAATGTGTTAAAATTTCAATACATCATGACATCACAAAATGTGTTAAAATTTCAATACATCATGACATCACAAATGTGTTAAAATTTCAATACATCATGACATCACAAAATGTGTTAAAATTTCAATACATCATGACATCACAAGTGCATTAAAATAATGCATCGTCATGACATCATAATAAAATGTGCATTAAATAATGACATCATAATATGTGCATTAAATTAATACAGTTTGACATCATGTGCATTAAATTATTGAACACATTATGACATCATACTTACACACCTTTTAAATTAATACATTATGACACCATAAACGCATTAAGTTGATGCGTAATGATATCACATCAGGTCTTATATTATGCATTAAGTCAATACATTATGGCATCATACATGAATCAAATGAATAAAATATAATATGCATTAAAATAAAATATAATATTATGTCATCAAGTAGAATGTTACATTAGTCAAGTAGTTAAACAATCGAAGATATGGGAATACTGTGGCAAGAATGGTGTTGTTAGTGGGCACACTTTCTGAAATTGAAAACGACAAACTTGCAATAATGCATATATCAATTCAATTCCAGATTTTTCTGTAGATTTATTTTAATCTTCAACGAGTGAAAGCCAGACTGCTAGAGTTTTCCAGCACATACACACAAAACAAAGAAAAAGAAAAGATTCTACAATGTGAAAATATTGCTTTCCGTTGTTGACTTTGAAACTTCTACCGGTTCAGATTAGTACATGTACTAGCATGTCACTTTTTCCTGGGGTCTAGGACACCGTGCCCCACTTCACCCTGAAGTCTAGGGCGCCGTGCCCTACTTTACCCTGAGGTCTAGGACCCCGTGCCGCACTTTTTCTGGGGTCTAGGACCCCGTGCCCCACTTCACCCTGAAGTCTGGGGCCCCGTGCACCATTTTACCTTGAGGTCAAGGACCCCGTGCACCACTTTACCCTGGGGTCAAGGGCCCTGTGCCCCACTTTTGCCCTGGGATCTAGGACCCCGTGCCACACTTCACTCTGAAGTCTAGGGCGCCGTGCCCTACTTTGCCCTGAGGTCTGGGCCCCGTGCCCCACTTTACCTTGGGATCTAGGACCCCGTACCACACTTTACCCTGGGGTCAAGGGCCCCGTGCACCATCAGTCAAGGACCCCGTGCACCACTTTACCCTGAGGTCTAGGGCCCCGTGCCCCCTTTACCTTGGGATCTAGGACCCCGTACCACACTTTACCCTGGGGTCAAGGGCCCCGTGCACCATTTTACCTTGAGGTCAAGGACCCCGTGCACCACTTTACCCTGGGGTCAAGGGCCCCGTGCCTCACTTTACTCTGGGATCTAGGACCCCGTGCCACACTTTACCCTGGGGTCAAGGGCCCCGTGCACCATTTTACCCTGAGGTGAAGGATCCCGTGCACTACTTTACCCTCAGGTCAAGGGCCTCGTGCATAATTTTACCCAGAGGGTCAAGAACCCCGTGCACCACTTGACCTTAGTGGGGCAGGTGAGGTTGTTGCTGTGGTTATTTTGTCCATCAATTAGGACAATTTCCACTGAAGTTACAAACACAACAACTTTAATGTCTCCGATGACTTGACTTTACAAAAGAAGAAGAAAAACCCAACTCTCATGCAAGTTAATAGAGAGACAAACGGACATATATTTATTACATGCGATTGGGAAAGGTGTGGTGGTTAGAAGCATTGGATGGTTGATTGATTTGAATGAGTTGGGGCAGATTTGAACGTGGAATGAGTTGGGGCAGATTTGAACGTGGAATGAGTTGGGGCAGATTTGAAAGACGTGGAATGAGTTGGGGCAGATTTGAACGTGGAATGAGTTGGGGCAGATTTGAACGTGGAATACGTTGGGGCAGATTTGAACGTGGAATGAGTTGGGGCAGATTTGAACGTTGGTTGGGGCAGATTTGAACGTGGAATGAGTTGGGGCAGATTTTGAACGTGGAATGAGTTCGGGACAAATTTAAAATGTAGGAATGAGTAGCTGTATAATATGGAACATGGCATTATGTCGATACGTGAAATAATATCTTAGAAATGAAGGAGGTGCTTGGTTAAAAGCTAAAATGCTGTTGTTCAGTGCACGGGGCTGTATAATATCAACACATACGCTAGTCCATTCAATGTTTTTGTTTAATATCTTAGAAAAGAAGGAAGTGCCATTTACTTCAAGTTTGGTCACATTAACCTGCGTTTAATAGAAAGTGGCCATTTACTTACAAGTTTCAATCACACAACCTGATCCATTCAACCATAACCTGCGCACCAACGAGAAAGTGGCCATTTACTTCAAGTTTCAATCACATAACCTGCGCACCAACGAGAAAGTGGCCATTTACTTCAAGTTTTCAATCACACAACCTGCGCACCAATGAGAAAGTGGCCATTTACTTCAAGTTTCAATCACACAACCTGCGCACCAACGAGAAAGTGGTCATTTACTTCAAGTTTCAATCACACAACCTGCGCACCAACGGAGAAAGTGGTCATTTACTTCAAGCTTCAATCACACAACTTGCACACCAACTAAGACCATCACACAACCTTCAATCCACCAACGAGAAAGTGGCCATTTACTTCAAGCTTCAATCACACAACTTGCACACCAACGAGAAAGTGGCCATTTACTTCAAGTTTCAATCACGCAACACAACACTCAAGTGGCTTCTACAAAACTCCAGATTTAGATTTATTCTATCTACAATAACAATTGGTTGATGCAGAGCAATAGTGGGCCATCCCACAGTTTTGTGATTTTTTGTTTTGGGGGGGGGGGTGTAGATTTGTATTAATATATATTAGTGAAATGTTTCTAAACATATCGGTTTCATTACTCTATATTATAGCATCTGGGGTTAACAGATATGAACTCTTCTCTTTTGCAAGTACTGAAAATCAGACATTCGCGAAATGTAAATGTGATCCATCCCTTATTAAAATAACTCACAAATAAAGTTAGACTTAGTGCTCATGCGTGAGATGGACCATTTCTCAAAAATAGGCCAATTGTGCGATGGACCATTTTCTCCAAATAGGCTCAATTAATTGGGATGGACCATTTTCTCTCAAAATAGGCCAATTGTGCGATGGACCCTTTTCTCAAAATAGGCCAATTTGTGGGATGGACCATTTTCTCCAAAATAGGCCAATTGTGGGATGGACCATTTTCTCAAAATAGGCCAATTGTGGGATGGACCATTTTCTCAAAAATAGGCCAATTGTCGGAGGGACCATTTTCCCAAAATAGGCCAATTGTGGGATGGACCATTTTCTCAAAATAGGCCAATTGTGGGATGGACCATTTTCTCAAAATAGGCCAATTGTCGGAGGACCATTTTCTCAAAATAGGCCAATTGTCGGATGGACCATTTTCTCAAAATAGGCCAATTGTCGGGGGGACCATTTTCTCAAAATAGGTCAATTGTGGGATGGACCATTTTTCTCAAAATAGAGCCAATTGTGGGATGGCTCACTCTTAGTCTACATCGACCAATCACTCGACAGCTCAGAACTTTATTATCCTAACTACATACCTTTTTAGGAGGAAAGGCTTTGCAGTTCTCAGCTTGAAGAGAATTTAAAAAAATAACGAAACAATCCAAATAAACTAGTTGTCTAAACTCCAAACAGCTGTGAGGTTTTGTATACGAAAATAGTTGCCTAAACTCCAAACAGCTGTGAGGTTTTGTATATGGAAATGTGTGGAGAATTTGGCGTTGTTGCCAGAGGTTGATTTCCACCTCACTTATGTACCAGTCTAGTTGGGTTACTTTCCTTTTCCCTCACGTGTGCACATTGTCTGTAATAGAGTCTCGTTTCGTCTTTGTCCATATCACAGCAACGCTTGTCAGGTCGTCTAAGTCTAGTAAGTGGGAATACTCGTCGCTACTTGTCCCGGAAGTTGAAATATCGGCTTTTGCTCGCTGCCCCAAATGTCTGATCGTAGCCGTGTTAATAATCTTGCTATGCCCATATATGGCAACACTCTATCTCTTTGTTTGTCTTTATCACCCTGTCTGCCCTGTCTTTTTAACGTCTGATTTTATATCTGTTTCTGACTTTCTGTTTGTATATTTTTCATAATATACGTCCTCTGTCCCCCTCTCCTCTTTTTCTGTCTGTCTGTCTGTCTGTATTTGTCTGTCTGTCCGTCTGTCTGTCTGTCTGTCTGTCTGTCTCTCTCTCTCTCTCTCTCTCTCTCTCTCTCTCTCTCTCTCTCTCTCTCTCTCTCTCTCTCTCTCTCTCTCTCTCTCATTCTCTCTATTACCCTTAATGCTCTCGCTCAAGCGAGGTCATCTCGTACACCAGCTCCATACTGCAATCCCTCGTCTATGTAAACGCCTGCCTGTATTTAGTAAGATTTGGGTTGTACGTGATCTACAAAATCTTTTCTTGTCTTTTTACATTCAGTCTTAGGTACATAGAGATTTTATGGGGTATATGGGATTACATAGCATCTTTTTCCAAAGCATCTGAGACAGTTAAAAGTGAAACTTGAAAACCCAGGAAGGATAGTCAATAACAATTATTTGTAAATCCATATTAGCAACACGCATACACAAAATGGAGCACATCAACAACATGATACCATTATTATCACAAAAATCCAAACAAAAAAAATCATGATTATCACAAGGTTCACGAGGTCCTTAAGGTCCTAATATCGTGAATCACATGATAGGCCAAAAGTATCCTGAACAGAGCAGTTAATTGAATATACATGTATTATAAAATGGAAGAATTATTAGTGTGCTGGCTTGGAAAAAGTTCTGTAAGTTGGATAAAGTCGAGCAAAAGATAATCATAATTTATTAATTTGTGAGTCATTGGGTGCTTCCACTCCAAGGCTAGTGATGATGATAACGTTGAAAGTATAAAATGCATCCAACACGTTGATAACGTTGAAAGTATAAATGCATCGACACGTTGATAACGTTGAAGTATAAAATGCATCGACACGCTTTTGGGTATTATTGTTGCAAATGTGTCAAAGAGTGATAGTCTTACATTACAATATTCTCTCGCCAGCTACTAGCTGGCTCGCCATCCCTTTCACTCAGGCTTACCTTTCAGATTTAAGGGCGGGAAGGGGGTGGGGGTTATAATGTCGTGGCTTTAGACAGGCCACGCATCAGCACATCAGCATCAGCATCACAGCATCAGCATCAGCATCAGCATCACAGCATCAGCATCAGCATCAGCATCACAGCATCAGCATCAGCATCAGCATCAACATCACAGTATCAGCATCAGCATCAGCCAATCAGCATCAGCATCAGCATCCAGCATCAGCATCCGATTGGCTGGAAAACATCAGTCGTACGAAAACAAAGGTGTCGTCACTATTAACGCTTACAACAACATAAGTCCTTGATCTAAGTCCTTGATCTAAGTCCTTGATCTTGATCTAAGTCCTTGATCTAAGTCCCTTGATCCTTGATCTAAGTGACTGTCCATGATCTAAGTCCCTTGATCTAAGTCCTTGATCTAAGTCCCTTGATCTAAGTCCCTTGATCTAAGTCCCTTGATCTAAGTCCCTTGATCTAAGTCCCTTGATCTAAGTCCAAGTCCCTGATCTAAGTCCCCTTATCTAAGTCCCTTGATCTAAGTCCCTTGATCTAAGTCCCTTGATCTAAGTCCCTGATCTAAGTCCCTTGATCTAAGTCCCTTATCTAAGTCCCTTGATCTAAAACAAGCGTGGCATTATACCGATTGACTTTGTGATGGTATTGGGTTGGATTTTTTAAATTTATTTGAATTGATTTTACCCACATCCACCACAACTAGTGATTTCGGGGTTTTTGGTGGTAGGGTTTCTTAATTTTTCCCGGACTGCTCTGTAAACAGTCAAGGGATCTTTAACGTACGCAGATTATTTTGAGCTGCACACAGGGGAGGGGCTTCCTTTTCATCCGATAAGACTAGGCGTCGATCCATCTACTTGGATCAGGTGGGTCGGTTGAAAACATGTTTCAACCGCTGGGTTTGAACCCACGACCTTTTGGTTGAGAGGCCAACATCTTGCCCGTGGATCACCGAAGTTTCCCAGGTGCCATTGAGACTTTCGTCAACGGCTTGGATTTTAAAATTATTTAGTGCCAGTGCACCGAAAAAAACACATAATTTATGCCAGTGCACCGAAAAAAACACATAATTTATGCCAGTACCAAATAAAAAACATAATTTATGCCCACGAAATAAAAAACCCATAATTTATGCCAGTGCACCAAATAAAAAACCCATAATTTATGCCAGTGCACCGAACAAACACCACATAATTTATGCCAGTGCACCGAACAAAAACCACATAATTTATGCCAGTGCACCAAATAAAAACCCATTATTTATGCCAGTGCACCAAATAAAAAAAACCCATAATTTATGCCAGTGCACCAAATAAAAAACCCATAATTTATGCCAATGCACCAAATAAAAAACCCATAATTTATGCCAGTGCACCAAATAAAAACCTCCTAATTTATGCCAGTGCACCAATAAAAAACCCATAATTTATGACAGTGCACCAAATAAAAAAAATGTTATGCCAGTGCAGGGATATGCACGTCTGTAGCAACAACTTCCATATTGTTATCGTTTTACCAACTGAGTTTTCAATTTATCCAATCAGCGACCGGTGTACGGCCTGTCTATAGCCGCATGTTTAAATGGAGGTCACTAGGGGGCTGAATGATGTAGTAAAACAGAAAGCTCAGGATGAAATATTGGGATTAATGGCAGGATGGAGCAAAGAATAAGCGAGTCAAAATATTGCACAGCATTGAAAGGGAATGTGTCAGAGAGAATTAATTGAGAAATAGTAGGAAAATGTGTGAATGTACTTTGAAGTGAGAGATAGTAGAATGTGTGTGAAGTGAGAGATAGTAGGAAATGTGTGAATGTACCTTTAAGAGATAGCATGAAATGTGTGAATGTACCTTTAAAGTGAAAAATAACATGAAATGTGTGAATGTACCTTTAAAGTGAGAGATATCATGAAATGTATGGATGTACTTTGAAGTGGGAGATAACGTGAAATGTGTGAATGTACCTTTGAAGAGGAGATCACAGAAATGGGTTCCTGTACCTTTGGCTGAGCAAAAGTTTAGCAAAACATTACAATAAAGTAAAATAAAACCAAAAAAAAATGACCCTCGAATAAGGTGTTTTGGTGCATTTTAGGGAATTACAACGGTTTTTAAGAATTAATCTTGTAATTACGTGTGGACACAATAATATGATTTGGAGTGGAGGACTTTTTGGAGTGGAGGACTTTTTGAGTGGAGGACTTAATGAAGGGGTGAAGATGCAAAAACCGCTATATCCAAAAAGATAACTTAAGAAAATCAAGTTTGCCTTCCTTAGTTCTAAATAAGCCCGATCAATTTCATGTTTAGAGCCGAATTATAATATGATATAGTCAGTTTTGAATAAAAAATCGTCCCCTAATGTCGTTCTCATAACACGATTTTCTAATCGTCACCTAATGTGGTTCTCGTAAAGGGATTTTCTAATCGTCACCTAATGTCGTTCTCGTAAAGGGGATTTTCTAATCGTCACCTAATGTCGTTTTCGTAAAGGGATTTTCTAATCGTCACCTAATGTCGTTTTCGTAAAGGATTTTCTAATCGTCACCTAATGTCGTTTTCGTAAAAGGGTTTTCTAATCGTCACCTAATGGTTTTCACCTTATGGTTTTCGTAAAGGGGATTTTCTAATCGTCACCTAATGTCGTTTTCGTAAAGGGGGTTTTCTAATCGTCACCTAATGTCGTTCTCGTAAAGGGGATTTTCTAATCGTCACCTAATGTCGTTCTCGTAAAGGGGATTTTCTAATCGTCACCTAATGTCGTTTTCGTAAAGGGGATTTTCTAATCCTCACCTTTATATAGTTCTCGTATGCGGATGGAAGGCATGCCTAAAAAAACCTAAATAATTTTGTTTGTTTGTTGTTTTTAGTGACAGAAAAAAAGGGGGAGCGGTGAATAATGTTGTTTCTGTGTTAATCGATATTCGTCAATAACCATAACTTTGGATGCTAAGAAAGGTCACGTGGTGAGGGTCATAGATAGTGTGGATGATTGGACATAACAACAACAACAACAATAACAACAAAAATATAGTGTTAAAGCTGAGACACTTTCACCTTACATAACAATGTCCTCCATTTTCAGGACATAATTTAACTCAACTTTTCAGTTCCCAATTTTCAATTTTCAATGTCAATATGTATATACCACGTTTTTCAATTTCCCAAAGCACTGTATCGAACGAAATATTGCCTAGAATGGACAATAACAATTTATTATTTATTATTTTATTTATTTATTTTTTTTTTCAGTACTTAAAGTTACTGCTGTGTCACTTCTAAACCTATGCGTCACTTCTGAAATGTTTTATGCAAATTGCGCCAAGAAGTTACCGCTGTGTCACTTCTAAAACCTATGCGTCACTTCTGAAATGTTTTAGCAAAATTGCGCATCAGTGTCACTTCTGAAATGTTTTATACGATTGCGCATTGGTGTCACTTCTGAAATGTTTATACAAATTGCGCATCGGTATCACTTCTGAAATGTTTTATGCAAATTGCGCATTGGTGTCACTTCTGAAATGTTTTACGCAAAATCAGCACATCAGTGTCACTTCTGAAATGTTTGATGCAAATTGCGCATTGGTGTCACTTCTGAAATGTTTTATGCAAATTGCGCATCGGTATCACTTCTGAAATGTTTTATGCAAATTGCGCATTGTGTCACTTCTGAAATGTTTTACGCAAATCGTGCATCAGTGTCACTTCTGAAATGTTTGATGCAAATCGCGCATCAGTGTCACTTCTGAAATGTTGCTGCAAATCGCGCATCAGTGTCACTTCTGAAATGTTTGATGCAAATCGCGCATCAGTGTCACTTCTGAAATGTTTGAGCAAATCGCGCATCAGTGTCACTTCTGAAATGTTTGATGCAAATCGCGCATCAGTGTCACTTCTGAAATGTTTGATGCAAATCGCGCATCAGTGTCACTTCTGAAATGTTTGATGCAAATCGCGCATCAGTGTCACTTCTGAAATGTCTTGATGCAAATTGCCCATCGGTGTCACTTCTGAAACCTTTTTTGCAAATTGCGCATCATGCTCATAAGTAATGTAATTCCTTCCATGGTTTGAGGCCCATACATAGAGCTAACCATGTGTTATGCAATTGTCAAACATTAATGGATGAATATTCCTAAATAGATAAATAAATAAATAGATGTATAATTAGATATAACAATAGTGAAATCAATGAATTAAGTATAAATTTAATAAAGCTTTTCTGAGGTATACGATGATTCAAAAGTTCTTACACGAGCGATGATGAAAAACAATAAAATTGTAATGATTCTGATTGAAACTGCATAATCAAATATTTCATGATTCTAATTTCATTATACATCGTATTAGGATAAATCGATTAAAGTAATTAATCAAGATAGTAAATAACATAAAAATCAATAATACAATTTAAACAAAAGGTTAGTGTGTATTATACAATTTTAAAGCGATTGAGATTATTTTCAGAATTATGTGCGTGTGTGCATGTGTATGTGTGTGCGTGTGCAAATGTTTCTTTGTGCATGTGTACATCAAGAAGATGCCATCCATCATAAATGTAACTCTACAGCAATGTCACACCAGGTTCCTTTCGAACACAGGTAGTAAAGTTCAGGTTGCAAGTCAGATAAGGCGCATTGATTTTGAATGTCACTTTTCCATTGGATGAAACTCTAAGCCAACATGCCTTAACCGTTCTCGTTGGCTGGAAATTCACCAGACGCCTCGTCACAGGTTCACGCTTGTGGAAGTTGTAAATCTCAAGTCTGCTGACGTAGATCTCAAGTCTGCTGACATGGCTTCAAGCGTGCTGACGTAGATCTAAGTCTGCTGACATAGCTTTCAAGCGTGCTGACGTAGATCTCAAGTCTGCTGACGTAGATCTCAAGTCTGCTGACGTAGATCTCAAGTCTACTGACGTAGATCTCAAGTCTCTGCTGACATAGCTTTCAAGCGTGCTGACGTAGATCTCAAGTCTGCTGACATAGCTTTCAAGCGTGCTGACGTAGATCTCAAGTCTTTGCTGACATAGCTTTCAAGCGTGCTGACGTAGATCTCAAGTCTGCTGACATAGCTTTCAAGCGTGCTGACGTAGATCTCAAGTCTGCTGACATAGCTTTCAAGCGTGCTGACGTAGATTAGATTCCAAGCCTACTGACGTAGACCTCAAGTCTGCTAACGTAGATCCCAAGTCTCCTGACTTAGATCCCAGTTTCTGTGACTTAGATCCCAGTTTCCGTGACTTAGATCCCAATAATTTTGATGACTTAAATGCCAAGAA
>JAXRKP010002364.1:52500-55176 GCA_037039925.1 Doris montereyensis
AGAAAACGAAATGCGTTATCTTCAAATGCTTCAAGGTTGTCCTGGCGATTGTTTTGTTGTTGCTAATTCGTTCTGTTCTTCCTTTTTTTGTGTTTACTTGCCGAGTGTTCAAATTCTAACCAACTATTTCATAGAGGTTTAACAACAACAAAATAAAAATACAAATTTTAAAATTCGTGCCTTCCACTATATGCTCACTTACACACGCAATGGTAAGGAAAAAGAAAATTATTACCAAGAGCAATAGTTATTAAAAAAAAGATTACTATTACCAAGAGCAATAGTTATTAAAAAAGATTACTATTGCCAAGAGCAATAGTTATTAAAAAAAAAGATTACTATTACCAAGAGCACTAGTTATTAAAAGATTACTATTACCAAAGAAATAGTTATTAAGATTACTAGTACCAAGAGCAATGGTTATTAAAAAGATTACTATTACTAAAAAGCAATAGTTATTAAAAAAGATTACTATTACCAAGAGCAATAGTTATTTAAAAGATTACTATTACCAAAAGCAATAGTTATTAAAAAAAGATTACTATTACCAAAGCAATAGTTATTTAAAAAAAAGACTACTATTACCAAAAGCAATAGTTATTAAAAAAGATTACTAGATCTATTACCAAAAGCAAGAGTTATTAAAAAAATTACTATTACTATTACTACAAAAGCAATAGTTATTAAAAAAGATTTACTATTACAAGAGTTATTAAAAAAGTAATAGTTATTAACTATTACGAATACTAGTTATTCACCAAAAGCAATAAGGCTTTCATTGATGACAGAACATGATAACAAATTAAAGATGATGCAGAGAGTTCAGAGGCCAACAATGAATTGCAGAATTTATAAGAAAGAAAGATTTTCACATTTTGTCCATAACATCGTCAGTTGTATAACATAAATGCTTAAGTCATATTTAGACGCTGAGAAAAACAAGAAAAAACTATCTTAAACTTCCATTGTCAAAGATTTTGTTTACAAAGGATTTAGTTTGAGTTTGAGCATTCTGATTGGCTAGTTGATTTATTCAATATTTTTAGGCTAGAAGGAAAACATCAGAGATGCATTTACGTGTTGTTATATATTATCTCAAATATTTTTTTTAAAATTCGTATGTCTGACTTGGGTCTTTATATTTATACAACTAACTGACGATTTTATAATATGTGTCCTTTTTCCTGACACTGTTAATATCCGTCAGGTCAAGTCACTAGTGCAATCATTCACATATTTATAATTACATGGTTGTATGAAAATACACAAGGACGATAGTTGAAAGACAATATTAATGGGGAGAGCTCAATAACTTAGTAAACATGAAGACCTGAACTTGACATCAATCAAAATAGTATTTTGTACAGGTAAAAACGTGAAATAAAAATTAATAATGATCATAAACATAGCACGGCGTTAAAAATGTCTACACAATGACATTGGCATTTCACATGATAATAATAATAATAATAATAATAATAATAATAATAATAATAATAATAATAATAATAATAATAATAATAATAATAATAATAATAATAATAATAATAATAATAATCATAATAATAATAATAATAATTGTAACAATAATGATAATAATAATAATAATAATAATAATAATAATAATAATAATAATAATAATAATAATAATAATAATAATAATAATAATAATAATAATAATAATAATAATAATGATAATAATAATAATAATAATAATAATAATAATAATAATAATAATAATAATAATAATAATAATAATAATAATAACAATAATGAAAAAATATAACAATAACAAACATAATAATAATAATAATAATAATAATAATAATAATAATAATAATAATAATAATAATAATAATAATAATAATAATAATAATAATAATAATAATAATAATAATAATAATAATAATAATAATATGACAATAATATATAAAATATAAGATTTAATAATAATATAATAATAATAATAATAATAATAACAGTAATAATAATAATAATAACAATAATAATAATAATAATAATAATAATAATAATAATAATAATAATAACAATATGTATCACCATCATCATCATCATCATCATATCATCATCCTAATGACAATAATAAGATAATAACATTAATAGCTAATATGACATTGACAATAAAAGTAATGACAATACATTTGATATAATTTGTTGTACATGAATTTTGTGTTGTTTTGTCTTGTAAAAGGTCAACATTTTGTATAGTAAAACTGACATCGATTTCCTTAGGGTCGTTTGTCTATTAGAATTAGAATGAGGCAAGTTCAACTGTGTGTGTGTGTGTGTGTGTGTGTGTGTGTGTGTGTGTGTGTGTCCTTTCTTTTCCTTTTCTGCTTTGTTTGTTGTTGTTGTTGAGAGCATACACGTTTGTCTGCATTGTAGATTGTTGCTAGAATCCGTGTACCTATGTACGTTTTGCACTCAGAGAATGTCACATCTACCTGGAATCTATTCTCAAATCATCTTTTAAACTGAAGGTACAAACAGTGAAAAGAAATCAACTGAATCCACTTATGTCCGCATTAAATACTGTTGTGTAGTTTTAGTATAAATGGTGTTTAGTGTTATTTAGTTTTAGCAATGGGTAATACTAATTAAAATGAGTTTTGAGGGTTTTTTTTTGTCTCTCTTGAATGGTATTGCATTATGTGT
>JAXRKP010002365.1:0-2500 GCA_037039925.1 Doris montereyensis
GACAGACGTGCAAAATTATGTCTTGTCCTGGAACGGTTCTGCCGGAACGCGCCGACCTCGTTCTGCCTATTATCATACTACGACTTGAGTTTAGGTTATGTCATGATGGCCTGATTTGGGCTTATGAGAACATTCTCAGCTTGATCTGATTATGACAGGCATCTCGTATCATGAAATCTGATATCTGGTTTTTATTATGTAACTACACGAACTAAGGAGGAAAGGTAAAAAGATGCTTCTGCTTTACCTGGTGAGAACTACAGCCTGAGTTTTGCAAGATTTCTTGCCTGTAACCCTTTGTGTACAAGTAAAAAAAGACTTTTCATACAAAAATTCTTTAGAAAAACATGTGAATAAAAGGATAAGAGTATAAGCCGACTCGTGGCGATCTTGTTGAAGGCATTTTTAAAACTGTTTTCCGTATGAACCAGCTTATTTTACGCGCAGTCAAATTTTAATATTTTCTCTTCTTTATTCTCAACAAGGGACCCAAATTTTTGTGGAGTGTGTTGAGATTGCCGGCTGCCGTGTCTCGAACAAGCGATAATCCTCTATGACAAACTCACGCTAGCGCCGTTCCTTTCAACACAAGTTATAGGGCCAGACATAAACAGAAGCTTGCTGTTCATAACAATCAATCCACACCATCGCAACCAAGGACGACCCATTTCATAACATAAACAAGAACTGCCCCTTCCTCAAAAAAGGCAACATGGCGCATATCAGTGGCCATCAGGACGTCAAAACGTAAACGTGCCATCATCTCTCTTGCCCACATAATTGCATCACCATCTGCAACCTGTTAAACAGCAAGCAGTCTTTGTTGATAGCAGCTTGTAAATTATCTTCTTACTGTTAATTTCGTAATGCTTACTGCAAAACAGTTTATCTTCATGTACTGTAGAAGTTGTAAGATCCTAAGAACAGACGAGAACTGCTCATGGGTGCTGTGGTGGATGAAGCGGGTGGAAGGTGGCAGCGGTCATTTGATGGCATTCTGATTAAGGTCTTAGACCCACACGGGCCGGTCACACCTTGACTCGATTTACAGGTACAAAACATTACTGGTGACTTTTTTTCATAAAGTGGAGGTAGGGGGGGCAGAGCAGACTTGGACGAGGGGGGGTCATGGGTGGAGGGGTTTATGATAATATTTGGTGGGGATGGAGTTAGTTTTACCTCTTCGTTGTTGTTTGGTTCTATTTGTTTTGTTTTTGGTTGTTGTTGTTTTATGGAGGAATGGCTTTGTTTGTTTTTAGTACTTTTAGAGATGACATCTTGGGGTTATTTGTTTAGAGGTGCTTTTGTTCTGCTTGGTTTTACGACCGGAGGGGTTGGCTTGTTAAAAAATTATATTTTATTATCACCAGGTAATAGAATCAGACCGTCACTCCTCCCCCCCCCCCCCCCCCCCCCCCCCCCCCCCCCCCCCCCCCCCCCCCCCCCCCCCCCCCCCCCCCCCCCCCCCCCCCCCCCCCCCCCCCCCCCCCCCACCCCACCCTCACCCCCCACCACCCCCACCCCACCCCCCCCCATCCCACCCCTACCCTCTCAAAAACCCCCCCCCCCCCCTGCTTCCCCAACCTCAACACTCCCCCCCCCCCTCCCTTCTCCTCGACCGCCACCGCCACTCTCCCCATCCTCCAACCTCCCAAAACGCCCCTCCACCCCACTCTCAACCAAAAATATAACAATCGATCGATACCTAGACACCTCGATACTCAACTTTCTCTTGAACTAATTTGAGCCCACCACGCCTCCCCCCCCCTCCATACCCCACCCCTCCCACCCCCACGGCTCCCCCATAGACCACCTCACCACCCCTCACATTCCACGTACAACCGCCCACCTCCACCAACCCCTCCCCCGCCTCCCCCAACCCCTCCCCCCCGCCGCTGTTCATCACGTAGTTGATCGTCCTCACTATTATTAATGTTTCATTTCTACGGCAAACAATGTTCAATGCTTTGTCTTTGCCAGAATAAATATTAGTGTTCCTCCAGCATTATGCTTCTGTTTGAAATAAACCCTCACTTTCAAATCATCCGAAGAACTCGGGGAGAAAATAGGACTATCTGCATTTGGGCAAGTGAGTCGCGGGGGGCGGGGGATTGAATGTATGCGCGGGCGGGCAGGCGGGGGGGCGGCAGGGCATGGCGGGCGGGCAGAGCCGCAGGCGCGCCGAGCCAGAGAAGAGAAGAGCGCATCGAGAAGTCAGACGAGAGGAAGAGCGCGAGATCGCGAGAGAGAGAGAGGACGAGGGAGCAGAGTGGAGAGCGAGCGGAAAGACGAGAGAGCCGAGACGCGAGCGAGCGAGAGCACGACAGAGAGACCAGCGGGATCGTTCTCTATTTCTCATCTCTATCTCTCATCTCAGTGTCTATCGTGTTATATATCTGTCAGACAATTGGCTTTGCTATGAAAACAATACAAAGAAGCCAACAGTCCAATCCCATAATAAACACTGTGGAAAAACCAACGTTTTTTTCCTCAACTGGTC
>JAXRKP010002365.1:10000-37500 GCA_037039925.1 Doris montereyensis
TACGGAAGGGGTACGATCCGAACCTGGAAATTTGGGGTGGAGAAAACTTCGAGTTGTCTTTCAAGAGTGAGTGACAGAGCTATTAGTTTAGCTACTCATTGTACCTGTTTACAAAGGTGTTGAATTTAAAACATGATTCTTTTTTGTAATACTTGTACAAGTATGTCGTCTGACATTTGGATGGCTTTTGTATTAGGATTAATATTATTGTTACGGAAATTCTTAGCTTACAATGTTTCTTGTCATGTTGAGTCATAATACATGTATGTATTTGTATGTTTTAAAAATCGTTTAATTTTACACCTTACGTTGTATGCATTGTCTTTAATTGAACAGTTTGATCGTTTTAGCATTGTCTTTTTATTCTTGAAACAAGGATTTTTTTTTTCAATCATATACTGCTGTTTGAAAAATGTATTTTGTGCATTTAAATAGAATTACAAAGACAATCAACTCATCGCATGTGTGTCTGGCTTCTTTTCTTTCTTTTTTTATTTAGACTTGGATGTGTGGAGGAAGTATGGAAATCCTGCCATGTTCAAGAGTGGGTCATGTGTTCAGGGCCTCACTTCCGTACAAGTTCAAGGATGGACGGGAGACAACTGTTCTTCGAAATCTTGCCCGTGTTGCTAATGTATGGATGGACGACTTCTCAGATGTCTTTGAAGCTGCTGTGGTCAGTATGATGTTTGGGAGTTTATCAGGAGGCTTTTTAGGGGAGAATGGGTGGATCGATGAGGGACGAAAGTTCGTTTTGTTTAGTTTCAATTTATTGTTATCTTTTTCTTTCTTTTTGTTTTTTGTTTTTTTGTTTTTTATGTTTTAAAGCCTTAATTTACAAATCGGAATGAACTTTTTTTCTTTATCAGTTCCCATTCTACCTTTCGGTGTATGGGTTCAGATGCCCAAGATAATCTGTCTTGCCCTGTCCTGACATTTTCTGATTCCAAAAAAAGTTAAATTTCTAAGCTTCAATGCCTCTTTTATATCTTCTGCTTTCTCCGAAGGTCTGCCTTTTGGTCTTTTACCTTGGGCTTAAGCACTGTAGACTGATTTAGCTATTCTATTGTCATTCATTCTGTTTACAAGCCCAAACCATCTCAATTGATTTGTTTCTATCTTAGTTTTTATGCCATCTGCTTTGGTTTGATCTCTTATTGTTGTGTTTCTGATTTTGTCTCTTTTAGTTTTCCCTACTACTCTTCTTAAATATTTCATTTCAGCTGCTGTACTCTACTGTATTCTTTACTGTCTAAGGTCAAGGTTTCCCTGCCAAAGAGGAGAGTAGGACAATAAACTATGTTGTATACTGCCATTTTGGTTTTTGTTGACAATTTGTGTTTACCTACAAATGCCTGTCACAGATTGTTACATTTGGCAGTTGCCTTTTGGATTCTCTGGCTAATTTCTTCTCTTAGTTTTCCTCTGAGTTAATCATTACCTGGAGGTAACTGTAGCTGTCAACTTCTTCCAAATTCTCCTGCCTAATTTAAGATTTTGTGTTTTAGCTTCCCTAGTTACTAGCATTGTTTTGGTTTTCTTTGCATTTACTCTCATTGCTCTTTTTTAATTAGTTCATTGTTAATAATGTTGATATTCGACTGAAGGTCACTTTCTGATTTTCGGCATCGACAAATGAAAGCATTGATACATTTACTGGTTTGAGCTCCCACATACCTACATTCAGTTTCTTCATTTTTGAGGATGCCTTGTCTGTCTTACTCCTATATCTACATCAAATTCTTCCGACACGTTTCCAACTGCTTTCACTGCACTTGTTGGTTTATTGTGAAAACTGTTAATGCATTCTATTAAATTATGCCCTACATTGTGTTCTTTTAAGGAATGCCATAGTTCGTCCCCCCTCAGTGTCAAATGCCTTTTCTAAGCCTATAAAACACAGGTGCAAGTCCAATGTTTCTCTCATGGAATTTTTCTATTATTTGTCTAGTAATTGTGAATGTGGTCTTGTTCACTTCTTTCTGGTCTAAATCCACTCTGATGTTCTTCAATATGATCCTCTACTATTTTTCCTCATTCTCATTTTCATAACCTGGTATACAGTTTTCCTGGTACGTTAAGTAGTGATATCCCTCTATAGGTTTGGAGCATTCCATAGTTGATCCTTTCTATATATTGATACTACCGTTCCCTTTTTCAAGTCGTCTGGCACCTGTTTGGACGTCCATGCTTGTTGGCATATTGCATGTAGTAGTTTGTCTGCCTCTCTCCCTTGGTTTTTAAATCATTTCTGGATAAACTTGATCTGCTCCTGGGGCTTTTCCTAATTTCACTTTTCTTATAGCTGTTTGGATTTCTTCCATTGATATATTTACATCTTCAGCTGTCTCCTCTGGCTTACTTTTTACTCTTACTAATTGATCTTTACTCCTTGTTTCATATGTTCTGGAGGGATTATGTAATTGTTGAAAATACTTTCTCCATGTTTCCATTATTTCGCTGTCCTCTTTCATTATTTCTCCTTTGGCATTCTTAATTTGTCGTATTGGGCATGCTTTGGTCTTTCTTATGCTCTTCATTGCCCCCCCAGAACAGCTTTTGGTGTCCTTGATATCTTTCTTGAAGTCTTAGTCAAACTCTTCCCATTGTTCATGTTTTGCTTTCCTCACTCCCTGTCCATTGCCAGGAGAATTAACTCGTACAGGATAATAATTTTATGACATAGTAACACTTTTAAGACATTTTATTTCATAATGTTGCTTTTTTCTTCATCTCATTTTGGAATCAACTTGACATACTCTTACTTCGTGTATTTTATTTTATAGGCAGGTAATCGTCGTATTATTATCCACTTTGGTATAAACCAGTCATTTGCCATCATTAGAAGGTTAGATTGTGAAGAGTTCACGTCGACGAGTTCATGACCAAAGGGGAAACAATCAGGGGGAAATGGAACCAAGTAGAATTCATTTTAAAAACAGTTACTTCCCCTGGATCAACGCGTTCTAGATTCAATCATTGTTGATCTCCTGTTCAATGGCATACACAGTGAGAAAGAAACTCTAAAAATATAGGCATCTTACTTCTTTTTTTCAATCAACATGAGTAATGTATGGAAACTCCAAGGAAATTTAGCAAATCCGTCCAATTTAAATGTTTTGATCATAAAGAGTTTCTTCACTTCTCAGGGGGGGAAAGAATCATAAAGCACACACAAAAACAGATCAAAAGTTTTGACCATGCATATTTCACATCAAGTCCTCATTAAAACTTAATGCAGAAAGCAAAAAATAAAAGTTATATTGGGTTTTTGTTTTTTGCTATGTCTTTTTTACTGAGAAAAGTCACAACTATACTGTTGTGTTATTAGACCTTCATTTCACTCGCAAGGCTCCACTCTGAGACACTTATTCATAATCAAATTCTTGTTTTGGGTTTTTCATAGCTGGTTTTTTGTGTGTGTTTTTTTCCTGTTTTCATATATTTTTATGTCGTTTTGTTTTTTTTTGCCTCTTTTTTTCCTTTTTCATTTTTTGCCTGTTGATTGCTATCTCTTTATTTGTTTTCTTATGTTTGCTTGGGTTTGGTTTATGGCTTTATACGATGCCTAGAAAGTTTTAATCCAGTCTAATATTAATTCCCTTCACATGACTTTCAACAGAATTTACCATCAACTTTCTTATTGGGGATATATCTGAGAGGCTTGAAATTCGACGAAAGTTAGGATGCAAATCATTTAGGTGGTATCTGAAAAATGTACCCACAGATGGAAATGGTTCCTACAAATGCCATCTTATATGGACAGGTAAGTGATTGTATATTTATGTGTTTTGTCTTTGAATAAGGGCATGCCACTGCTGTGGTCCGAATGTAAGCAAATGTTTGTACACAATGTATTGTTGTATAAGAACTATAAAGAAATAAAGAAAAGAAAGGGGGAGGATGTAAGTAAGTGAAAGGGTATTATGTTAAGAAGTAATTTTATTCACAGACAATTTAAGTACATTTGCATCATTTATTACTGATTGATTTAAGTATTTTAAACTATCATGAAAATTCCTTTTACATACCGTGGCATGTGAGTTCTGTTTGAAGGAGACTCTTAAAGAATTTGAAAGTACTATGTACATTGTCAGTTGAACAGCTCCATTTTAAGCTACTCCTGAAAAAGTAGGCATAGTATCATGTTTTCGTCATCCCATATTCGATCTGTTGCCAAAATATGATTTGCACATATTTTCCTCAACCATTATTTCTTCTTACCTCTTGACCATTGTCATCAAATGGTACAAAATGATAAATGAATGCATGTCTTTCATTTTCTGATTTTTAATTCTGGTACAAGAACAAACAAATATAGATGTAAATGAAAATAATAATGTGCCATAAACTAAAGATGAAGGTAAGAGTTTTTCTCTTCTTCTTATTCAGACTATTCAATCTGCTTTTTATTTCAAATTCATCAGGTGAAGAACAAGGTTCACTCATGTGCATTGAAGTCAAGAAAGATGATTCCAAGTATTACCTAGGTCTTTCAGCATGCAAAGGAGAGAAACCAGGTAAAATTGAAAGTTCTAGGTTTGAATAAATATAATTTGACTTTGAAGTAAAAGAATGTGTCATGCTGTGCATTTCATGATAAAATCAAAGAATCTGTTAAGGGAACAACAATTATTTCAAAATAAAGATATAAAAAAAATGTTTACCTGTTTTAAATGAGAATATTTGTATTGAAGAATATATATCCTTCAAAACAAAGGTCGGGGGAAAAAAGAGCTGATAAATATAAGTATAGTAAAGAATACAAATGGTCATCATGTAATATATTGAAACACAAAAGCTTGATCATTTATGGTTTTGAGTAAGTCTTTGCAAATTTTGGCTTATGACTGTTTATTATATTCTTCTTCCTTTTTCTTTCATGTCCACCCAGACTTTCTATTTAACCAATCAAGGCATACTCAAATATGGAGAGGCCTGTGTCATTCCAAGTTCCGACAAGTTACTTACAATATCCCCATGTCTGCACAATTTCACTTGGATTCATCAGGTATGCCTTCAAAATATACCAGTATTTAGACATTTTTAAAATAAAAGTAGGCCTACATGTATATTATTGCCCAACTTGCTAATCCTTTTTTCCCCCACATAATCTTATTTATGCCTTTGTAATCAACCTTCGTTTTCATGGACATTGACAAATTATTCTGTCAGTGTCATTATCCTTCTAACAGCAGGACGTATCTTCTTGTCTGGGAGGCAGGTAATTGGAATGGATAGATACAAAGTAAATAGATTTATTTCTTTATTTGTCTTAATAAAATTTGGCAAAGTAGAATTCTTTTAGGGGTCACTACAGCCCATTGTTTATTCTGGTTTCTATAGTGTAATGCTAGTCTATCCCAGATTTTACTCCTCATTTGTGATGTTTATAGCGGCGTAATGACTGGGCACCATGAGGTCCGGGTTAGAATCTAGCAAAGCTAGTTCCGATGTTGTGTTCCTTGAGAAAGATACTTAACATGTAATTTCCCCACTCGACCCAGGTTCAAACGAGTACAAACCCTAACTTAAAAGTAAGAACCTGCGTCAGACTAGCGTCCTGCCCAGGAGGGGATTCTTATCACCTGATCTGCTTGACACTATAGAAACTGGGATAAGCTCAGACTCTATGGGCCATAATGGCCTTGAAGGAATTTGACTTCACATACGATGTCATATTGACGTTGGGTGAATTAAGCGAAAAGACGAAGAATAAAGATGTAATAGAATAAATGAAAGAAGTAAGATACTCGCAGTGGTTTGGCTTGAGTTGATTAGAATTCATCCCTCCCACTATATGAGATGATCTCAAGGTGTATTAAGAGGAAGCAGCAAGATGAAAAAGATGAAAGATAGATGAAATAATGAAAGGAAAGACGTAGGACCAACCATTAGCTTCCATCAACCGCCCACTACAGGCAGTACCTTTCAACAACCCTCGAATACGAACAGAAAGATACATTGTACTATGATGATTAGATGGATAAATAGCCAGTGATAGAGCAGTAGAGCACAGAGAGTGACAAAGATGGAAAGATTGTACATGTACTACAAACACAAACAGACATATTGAAAGAGGTAGACAGTCAAAAAGATACACAAAGCAAACAAGCGCTTTTAAAATGAAAGTATTATAGATGTACAATGTAACAAAAATGCCCTGCCTCAACTGCACTGTTAAGGTTACTTTATCACTTACAAAAAATCCAGATTTTAACTTGATTTTTTTTCATTTGTATAAAATACATAAAATATACACATACTTTAGACTCTTCCTCTTTTGGTTAAACTTAATGATGCCTTGGCTTTTCAAAACAAAAGAATGTAATAAACCTTAATGAAATGCCTGTCTTTTTCTATTTTTGTCCAGGATATGCGTCTCCATGCTGCCAGTGACAGAGATCTCTGTTTATCATCAGTAGACAATGAAGTGGTGCATATATTACCTTGTGTGACCAACAGTAAAGACTCAAATGTAAAATATAAAAATCCTGATACTTATTCCTCCACAAATCCAAAGCATCAGGCAGCAATATCAAATCAAAAACTACCAGTCCATCTTGAGGAGGAGAGCATTTTTCAACAGTGGAAATTTGACTACAGTTTTAATTGGAAAAGAAAGAGAAGAAAGTGATTCCCTTGTTAGAAATTATATGTGTATTATGTGTGTGTGTGTGTATTTGCTTAAGCAAATTTATGTAGAGAATGGCCATGTTGATGAAGTCTTGGTGTGCATATAAGTGGATGAGAAATAAATGTTTATTAAATCTAACTGAATGAACTAATAAATGCTCTGAAAAACTTGAGTGTGTTCAATTACAAATGAAGATGAACTTTGTACATTGTCTTAAACAAAAATGTTGCATGTAAAGAGAAGGTGAAAGCGTATTTTAAAACAAACGAAAAAAATGGCTTTAATGCTTATGTCTGGTCTGAAAGAGTGTATAAATGTTCATTATCATGGGGTATATCTAAAAGAGCTACATGTACTTGTTCATGGGTGTTAGAATACAGGTGCTAAATCAAGACAAAAGGAGACTGAGAATGTGATTGTAGTGTGAGATGAAGATTAAGATGAAAGTGTAGATAAATGATCCATAAGTTTTGCTGAATGCCATTGTCAAAATGAAAAACTTTAACGAGAAACACATAATCGTAGAGAAGTATGTGTACAATAAATTGTGATAATAATCATGAAGTTGATCTCAGACGTCTGCTGCCCATTGTTGGATTTACATGCTTTTTAATTTATTGTTTTTATGATCCAGTTTTTTTTTTATTCTTTGCAATATATAATGAATAAAATACTCATAATTTCCAAGTACTTGTATCTCAGTTTTATCTTCTTATACTTTCAGATGCTTTTTGTTTTGTTTTCTGTTGAAGGTTTTGTGTATCAGTACATGTGTGTCGAGCGTGTGAAGGAGAGGAGAAAAGTGTGGTAAAGGGAACAAGATGTTTGGCTTTTTCTTTTCATTGTGTTGTGAATTCTTGGGGGGGGGGAGGGGTTCGTTCTGATTTGAAAATGATACTTAATTTTTATGTATATATGTACTTATTTAACATGAATTTTTCAATTTGATTGTTAGAAATTCAAAAGTATTTTAAGAAGGGTAGTAATACCTATAGTTTTTTTTAGTCAGGGAACATCTCAATTGGTCCATCATCAGCTTAAAATCATTCACCCCTTGACAAAGAATTTCATTCAGTCCCCCTCACTGTGATTTACAATAACAATTATCTGTTTATTTACATTTAAGCTTCAATTGAGTTTTTTATTTAATTCAATTTACCCTGTCCACCATCTGCGATAATCTCAGGGTGAATAAGAGGAAACAGCAAAATGAAAGGATGAGTGAAAGAGTGACAGGAAAGAAGAACCTACCAGCAGTTCCCGCCAACTGCCCACCTTTTGGTGGGAAGCAGATCTCTAAGTAAGCTAGCTCTACAATCAGGTCAAAAATGATTGTATATGATGATAATCACTGGCCAGGGTATACAAATATCAGGAAAAACCTTGGAGTCAACGTTTAAGCATTACATTATTATCAAATGTAAAATGACTCATCTCAGGCCTTATGTGCCTGCTGTCAAAGTGAAAGTTAAGATTAAGATAAGGCAATGACACCTCTACTTCTAATATTAATGACGCTGATTACTGATTCCATGGAAACCATATTTATAAATGTTATAGACAAAGACAAGTGGCCTGCTAAAAGATGGATTTAATGTTGGATTTTTTTTTAATACTTTTGTTTGTCCCTTCATGTCACAACATCCTTAATGATTATTTAGTAAATCCACTGCAAGTGCAAGGCATAAGAGCGTGTCAGTGGCCCTTGATTCTGGTGCATGTAAGCAAACCAAACATTATAAGTTTGAGGCAAAGCTTAGAAACTGGGAAATTTTTACCTTGGCTTTCAGGTAAAATCCATCCCCTTGTCAAAGATAGGAAGATGGACAACAAACTTAGGGTGCTACACACTAAAGGGATGGTGTTCTTCAAATACTCCAAAATCACAAGTGCATGTTAAAGTTAAAGAATGATCTTTTTAGTGAAAAGGTTACTACTTATAATTGGGGGAAGAACTTACAATGTAACAGATGAAGCAACAGAGTCATAGCATCCTCTACATGGATGTGAAATTTAATTGAACTGGCAGAAACATATCAGTTATTCATTTTCTTTTTAGTCACGTTACATTTTACATTAACCAACAAAAAAACAACCACCACATAATAACACACAAAGATCAAAGAGAAAAAAAGTTAACTCAACTAGGAATTTTCAACTGACTGTAATGTGCACTGTTTGATCATGCCAATTTGTTCTTTACGAAATGTGAAATGTTTATGACTAATGACCAGATGAGCAAGGAAGTCATCATAATATATTTACCGTGCTGGACGTGATATCCTAAACAACCGGAAAGATTAAATGAAGCTTTGAAATATACAAAACAAAACACTTTGAATAAAGCAATGTTAGCAAGTTTAAGATACCATTTATTTCATCCTTTCACAAGTACAAGCATTGAAGCAGTAACCACTGCCACATTCTTCAAGGGAGCAAATCTCCAACAAAAGTATAGGATTTCATGAATAATTTGTTTCAAAGCTGTGAAATGTAACAGGATAGATGATTACAACCCATAGCCATATATGATCACTCTAAAAAACAGGAAAATTCAGCAGGAAAGTAAAATCAAGCATACAAAAGAAAATTGTTCATTTAAAAAAGGCAGTGATTGGTACATTCAAACACAGACTATAAAAAAAATGCCATAACAAATGTAGAGGAAAACCTTTCAATGCTGACATAAATACAATTTATAACATAACACAGATTGAGCTTTTACATTCTAATACAAAACAATATTGAAACGGACAGTTGTAGCACCCACTGACCCACACACCAATTACATCTCCTTGCCAGCCTGCAAAACTCCAAATCCAGGATAAATGTATTGAAAAACGTGTGGGACTTTTCACAAGAACTCATGCATGGTCAACTTCTTTCAACTTGATTTATAATTTTAATTATTTGAATTTGAGTCTTGGTTCTTATATCTTTTCAGGAAGTCCCTACAAGTATTGTGTTCATTAATTAGGGTATGGCTGATGGAATTTAAAAAGCAAACAAGAGATTTTATGGTTGACTTGTTTTTAAAAGTTTAGGAATACAAGAATGGGTTGAAAATTCTAATTATTCCAGTTTTTTCCCTGATTTTTTTACTATATAGGTGGTTCTGAAATAAATGCTGACCTCCAGTTAGCAATACATCTTAATGATGTTTGAAAGAGTGATATGGAGTCAAAAAAGTTTAAGTACTAAACATGGTAAGTAGTGCAAACATTAAAAGAATGTTTTATATTTACAAGAAGACAATTAAAATGCAAAGCGGTGATAGGAAGACAAAATCCTAAGATGAGTTTGATTACAATCACATGAACAAGAGAGCCTTTACTGTATGAGTCTGCTTATCATCACATGACTAATAGAGCACCCATCATTACGACCTTTATTTAACAACACATTTTCAGCCAGACAAAGAGATCATAACAAGATGTCAAAAAATGTCCCTCCTCACAAGCAGTCTCAGAGAATATTTTGCATGCAAATAGATTTCACACTTGAATTTGATAGACAAGGTGGGTCATCGTTTAAATACTTCATGTGTCACAAAGAACTATCAACAAAAAAATGTCCATATGCATACACAACCATTCTATGGCAGAATGCAGATCACAGCAATCAAAAAAACAAATGGATGCAAAAGCTAACACTTAGTCATATGATATCAAAGATTGATGAATAGATTGAATAGGATAACTGCCTAATTATTTTAGAACAAGAACTATTTTTGACAGCTTTAAGCTATTGACTGTAATAAGAAACCCTCAGATTGCACTTCATGGTGGGAGTGAATACACTATCAACGAATCAAGTAGAGTTTCTGTATCTTTCGAGTGAATAAATCAATCACAAAAATATAATTCTATATATAGAAGCAGTTGTACAAAAATATGTACTTAACATTATGCACATAAACAAACCACTGTTAGCTGATTGCTCTTTAAACAAAACAAACACGTAAGCCACCAATACTTTTCACAAGCTACCGGTAGTAGTGTACCCAGCACACAAGGTACATTACAGCACAAAATATCAGTCAAATACTGGAATCACTCAACTTTTGACAAAAGTGGTCCCCATACAAAATAATCATATATAGATATGCAAAATGTTGGGAGAAGAAATTAAAATGAAAGCGAAAAATATAAATTTACATATATAATATTCTGCTTTAAAAGGCACAAGATATACATTGAACATTTTACCCTTTAACGGCTTTTATTCAACACTTTCAATGATAAAACAAATGTCTAATAATACACTTGAAGTAAAAAACAAAACTATTTGAATGACTGGAAACTTGTGATTAACATTTAACATGAAACAGAAAAGAATCTTACTATGAAATTAGCTGTCATGTATACAACATACATAAAAATAGATCAGTCCAAAATTTAGTTATAAATAAATTCAATTTTACCTTCACATTACAACAAATCAATGATTAATTGCAAAACTCTTACATCACACCCTAATTATTCAATGTCTTTAGAAGAAACAACTTTTATTTTAAAGTCTGCTGTCTTTGGCACTATAAAGGGATTGTATCCATGAAGTACTGTTACACTAAAACCTCATACGATGAGACACAAAAAGAGATTGGTAATTATCAAAGTACCTAAATAGCATCAACAAATTAGAATATGCACCTCTCTACATTGCAATAAAACAATTGCTAAATTAGGACTCATGAACACTATAAAAGATAGGAAAATTATACATAAAAGTCAGAAATCATAATTCCTCCTTTGCGCCTTTTCCAAAGCTGACTGTTGCCTTTTCTTTAAGGAATTTTTCAAAGCTTTCCACATCCCTTTCGCCTTCATATTTCACAAGATTTTTTTTATCATTGGCTGGAGCAAAAAGATGGTAGGAAACCCTGTGGTACCAAAATCATCTGGAGCGTCATTGGCAGTGGCATCCATCTTGGCAATCACTAGATTTTCTCAGACTTCAGTTTCTTGGCCAAAGCACCAAAGATTGGTTCCAACTGTTTACAGTGGCCACACCATGGAGCATACAACTCTATTAAACGTCTTTACTCTTGTCCAATACAATTTTTTCAAAAGAATTTCCCACAACAGTTATCACAGGGCCAGTCTGTTTTCGGGGGATTCGCTGAGATTTAATAACTGGCGTTAACTTTCCTGTGAATGACAAAAAAATGACAAGATTTATGCTCGTGACTTATCTAAAATACATGTGTTTATTTATATCAAAGATATACAATAATCTTAAGAACAGTAAAAATATGTTCTCTTCTTGCAGCAATGTTCAAAGCTTAACTAAGAAAAGATATTTTCATAAATATGAAATGTTTTCCTTTTGAACAAACAACACATTTTCAAAAGTTTTTTTCTTTTAAAGAGCACCAATATTAAATTTCTTGATCATGCTATATCTTCAGGCATTTGATTAAAATGATAATTTCCCATCACTCCCCCAGGTCTCAAATCAACATGTTCCATTAAAACGAATGTAAAAAGAAAGATTAAAAATAAGCAACGTTCATCTCAATAGCTCTCCAAGATCAACTCACCCTTCTTGTATTTCTCCAGAAACTCAATGATTTCATCACTGTCAAACTCCTCCATAGGTTCCATCCCGTAACGCTTCTTATCTGCTCCATGCACACCAATGTTGAGTTCTTCTCCGGACTCATCAACCCAAAGTCTTTCATCAACTGATTGTTTTCGTCATCATCAGCCACAGCAAAGGTAACGTCGGGATATTTCTTTGCGATGGCAGCAATTTTTGTTTCGCCACAGCTGAGTAGCTGAGAAAGAAAAAGAAATAATGCGAACAAATGCAGAATTGATTTGATTTTACATACATCCACAACTAAGGTGATCTTGAGGGTTTTGGTAGATTTTAAGCTTTGCCCAAAATTGCCCTGTAAACAGCCAAGGATTCTTTAATGTGCAGTGTTGTAATCTGCACATGAGACCTCCTTTTATTGTCCGTCTCCAATAGAACAAGGTGTCGATCTACCTACCTGGACCAGAAGAGTAGGTTTTACTCAAAACAACTTGAGAAAAACTTTTCAACTTGCCAGAACTTGAACCTACGACTTTGCCTCTGGACTACCGATTTCCCCTGCACACAAATGCAGGAATGCATGATTAAGTAGAAAATATGGTCGGCCTATTAAGTAAATGGTAGAAAAAAAAATAACACTTAAGTTCTTTTTTCCTTTGCATTTCTTCATTTGACAATTATCTTCTAGAAACAAGACTCTAACCAATCAATTTATTTTTCTCAATCCATCTATGTGAAATAGTCTAAACAACAATAATTGCAAACCTCTTTCTTTTAACAAAAAACAAGAAAAAAATGTACCTTCACGATGATCAAAACCAAAGTCCACAGTGTAGAAAACAAGACAAAGTGGTCTCTTGCTGTCATATCGCTTAGAAACACTAGAGGATGAACTGTAGTGGCCAACCAGAGGCAAATTATGCTCTTCAACAAAGGACTTCACTGCATCAACACTTGTGCCAGCCTGGACATCATCAATTAAAAATTTATGATAAAACATAATATATGCATGAGATAACAACACATGAAAGGAAAGAACGAACCACTTAACATCTTGCATTTATCAAGAGATTACGCTGAAAAATGACTTAGTTGACAATAATCAAATTGTTTTACTGAATACATTGAATAAACATGATCCACAATATGCAAAGATCTCAGGGTGAAGAGAGAGAGCAAAATAATAGATGATAAATAGATGTAAAATAATGAAAGGAAAAGTATGTTGGACATGCCATAGCAACTCCTAATTGTCTGCTCTTTACAACATTCATCATCATCATTTGTGGCTTGCGTTATTCAACACGTTGCCGACCATCCCACTCCATGTTGTTCTGTGTTCAGTACTTCTTGTAAAATCCGAGTTGGTGGTGATATCGGACGTGTTTTGTCTTAACGCCGTTATGTATGTGGTGCGCTGGCTGCCACAAGTTCTTGTCCCCTCTATGAATCCAGATGTTGCTAGTTTTTCTAGTCTGTCTTGTATCCACACATGGCTAAAAAATTTCATTTGCCTTGTCTTGATGTTCTCTTTCTTTTTCAATACAAGAACTTCCATGTTTGCCATTTTTGCTGTCCAGGGGATTTTCAATATTCTTCTATATATCCACATTTCAACTGCTTCTAAACGTTTACGACATTGGGCATGCATATAATAGTGTGGAAAAGACATATGTCTGCGCTGTCTGTATCTTCGTGTTTGTTTTCAGTTTTGAATTGGAGACAACAGCCTTAATATGATGTAATGCTTCTTTTGCTAATGCTATCCTTCGCCTGATTTCAGTGGTGTCTGCATATTTTTATGATCGCGCCGAGGTATTTAAATTGTGTTACTTGTTTTATAGTTTGTTCTCTACTTGTTAAATTGAAGGACGGGTTATCATCTTGTTTACAAGCTACCATGCATTCTGTCTTTTTCACGTTCAGTAATAATCCTTTTGTTTCACTAAAGTATACTAATTTATCCAATATTTGTTGGACGTCATCTGGTGTGTATGCCATTAACACGCCATCATCTGTCAGGTTAACGCCACCAATGCTTATACCTCTCATGTTTTCAAGTTCACGGAAGATGATTTCACTATATAAGTTGAAGAGGTCTGGTGAGAGAACAGAGCCCTTTCTCACTCCTTTCTTGATGTTAAAAAAAAAGCTGATGTATCATTATCCACTTTGCCGCAAGCTGTTTGGTGACGACACAGGTTTCTTACCAGTCTAAGGTCTTTATCATCTATTCCTATTGATTTTAACATTTTGAAGAGGGTTTTGTGTTGTATGGAGTCGAAGGCTTTAGAATAGTCGATGAAGCAAAGGTATAATTTTTTCTGTTTTTCAATTGACCTTTGCATGATCATTTTCAGTGTAAAATTTGCATTGACTGTCCCTTTGTCCTTTACAAATTCAAACTGCTCTTTGCCTATTTCCGGTCTTATTTTATTTCGCAGTCTTTTTCATTATAATATGAAGTAAGATCTTTGTTACCTAACTCATGATGCTAATGGTTCGATGTTGATTGCAATCTATTGCTCCTGGCTTTTTTGGTAGAGTGATAAACACAGACTTTCTAAACTCATTTAGTAAACATCACAGAGCACAAAATGACATATAAATTAAAACTTAAGGGACATGTGAATTTCAGACAGAAACCCTCAAAAAGGCTACCAGCATTTATCACAAGACAAGCATTGTAGGAGAACCTCTGAACCAAGGTAAGGAGCTTGAGAGCCCAATTGTACATTACAAATTACACAAACACATGTATGGACAAGGTTTTCTCAAAAATAATTAGAAGAGGGGGTGGGGTTTCAGGGGAATATAAAAAAAACCAACATATTCCTACCAGGACTAATCCTTTTCTTAAAGAAATCTCTTATATTCTTCACATTGATGTCTTTACCCCAACAGTAACTCTTGAATCTAATACAGAAAATGCTCTCAGGTTGAAATTTTTGGAAGAATAAAAAGGTGTTTTGATACATTTGAGAAGATATTCACAATATACGGAAAGAAATATTTGATTGATTAAAATTTACCCTGTCCAGTATATATGCGATGATTTCAGAGTGAATTATGAAGAATCAGCAAAATGAAATACAAGGGAAAGAAGGACACAAAAGAAGTAGGACCTACCAGTAGAACCTGCCAGCTTTCCACTCTACTCAGTAATTTATTAAATCACAAATATTAAAAATAATAGCTTACCGTTGTCTGCATCACATGCCATTTGGGTTCAAACTTAGTATAAAAACGCTCAGCATTAAAAACAACCACTGATCCAGGATTGATTTTGTATGTTTTTCTTATGCTTTCCTCATAGACAATACCAAAATTGTATTCATCTCTCAATTCATCAGCTGAAATACAGATTTGAAAATACTGTGATAAAAAGATTCAATGCACATAGGGGTCTCATTCACATCATTCACAGTAACATACATTTTACATCAGAAAACTTAACTCTTTTTATATTACCCCTTGTCTCTCTGTCTTTACTCAGGGTTAATACACTAATCATCAGACAAAATTCAAGATTTTTTCAAGACTTTCATAACAAAATTCAAGACTACACGATGAAAGGTAAAAAACTCATTTTTGTTAAGACTTCAAGACCCTGTTTACCATTAAATATAACTAGTCTCTATCCATTTATGCTAGCCTACAGTTGGTGGAACACAAAATGGTTCCTAGTTTTAAATTTTCTAGTCCATAGAGTTGAGACAAATGACAGAACGTTTTATTTCCCTCATTTGTTCAGGTCTAATCACCGAAAATATTTATGTAGAAAAAAGATTTTTCAAGTGTTTTTAGCTATGCCCACGCCTACCTTTGATATATTCTGTATTTGCTCTAGTTGTTTGTAGAATTCATGAAGGTTTGGTTTTAAAGCTTATCTTGATTGCATGATTAAGCTTAGCTTCATTATATTTACATATTCACGATCAGCAAACTTGTGGTACAAGCACATGAAGAGATATGCCTCTTTGAAGGTTTTATGAAACAATGGTCCTAAAGTAAGGAAATATAATCTTAATCTATAAATAAAGCTTCAGTATTCATGAGCAATAGCTTACTGCAACATACCAGCGTCTTTGTAAACGTCAACACCCACATCCTCATGTGAGTTGAAGAACCCGACAATTGAGATATCATCAACCAGAAAGAAACTCTTAAGGTCCTTCAAAGTCTCCAATTGTTTGGCCCCATCGCCTCTTTGTTTCAGCATGTATGAAACCACATCTGAAAAACATTATGTATTGAATTGATGAGACTTTAGCCCTCATATGACAGACAATTGCTATAAAACATCTGGCATGTTATACTATGCATTTTTTTTTAAATGTAAACACATGTATCTTATCAAAAATATTTTGTAGGCCTACAAGTTTTTGTAAATGTTGAAATGCATTAATTACAAAAAGTATATACACTGATGCTGGCCTGTAGACGTTTGAACATGAACAAAGAGAAATCAAATTCAAACATGTCCTTTTCTAGCTTTAAATTTCCAACGGGGTTGAGAGAAATAACTTACGTTGACACGTTCAGGTCTAATCACTGAAAATTATATCTGTGTAGATAAAATAATGTTCCTAGTCCTAGTGGTTTTGACTATTCCCATGGCCATCCTTGACATATCCTACACTTTTTCTAAGTTTGTAGAATTTATGGAGGTTTGGTCTAAGAGCATGTTATCATGATTATATGATCGACCCTTACTTTCAATAAAGTTTGATGTATAAACATTCATGCAGCGCTTTATTTAACTGCAATCTACTCTATTCAACATTGTGGTGATCTCAGGGTGAACAAAGAGGAAACAGCAAGATGAAAAGAGAAGTGCAAGAGTGAAAGAAAAGAAGTAGAACCTTCCAGCAGCAACCACCCGATCATGCAGCATACATTCAAAAACAATTTTTTGACTACTCAAGAGACAGGCAGAAAATGAAGGTGAAAAAAAGAGAAACAGGCAAATAGATGGACAGGGAAAGTGATAGCCAGTCAATGACCTTAAGACAGGCAGAGACAGACAGAAAAAGAGACAGTCACTTAAGAGACAGAGAGAGTGAGACAGACGACCACATAGAGTAGAGAGTGCGTCGGGCGTGTGTGTGTGTGTGTGTGTACGTATGTGAGAGAGAGAAAGAGAGAGGAAATACCATAGATCCATAGGGCTTTTAAGTCGGCAAAACCTAAAGACTACCATTAATGATGGCAATGGATTGCAGCATGATTGAAGAAACAAGGACATAAAGATCCTAATAAAACCTGTATCTGGAACTGAAATAGTTGCCTACTTCCAAGATTTATCCCTTCCCACATGCATACATACTGCAACACACTCACTTCTCTATTTCTCGTCAGTCACCTCTAGTCTTGCTATGTTTTCCCATTCACTTTTTGACACACACACATCCCACATTTCTGCTATCAGGTTGTGCGTGCATGACATCTCTTTGACCTATCCTATCACTGTCAATCATCCAACCCCTCTATTCTTCCTTACCTTTGGCATTTAACTTTTGGTCATTTCCTGTAAATTGCTCTCTCTCCTCCTCTCTAACACACACACGTTCAAACGTGATCGCACTAAACACATACAAAAATCCTCGCTCTCTCCTTACACAAACACGTACGTGATTGCATACTGCCTACACACAGTATTATGCTCTTTCCCAGAGCCGAAATCAAAATGAAGAATGTCGGAGGTTACACAAGTATCCAGATCTAACAAATTCTGCAACTTTGTGTCTAAAACCGATGCTGTTTGAAATTTTACAATTCTAAAGAAGGTATCAGAATCATTGCACTTCAATGTCAAAGTACTACCAGACATCAAAACAAGGATGACCGGATATTGATGAGTGATACTTGTCGTCGTCAAAAAACGTATTCATGTTTTCCCAGTGTCAATGATTGTTCATGCCGACTTCCACAGCCCTAACTTTCACTAACGTTTGCCTCAAAATATAATTTTCCCTGACGTTTTCCAGACAAGGAAACATTTTCCCTGATGTATGCGAGCCCTGTGAGTAATTGCTGGGAAATTTAATGCTAGCACTGCTAACGGTAACTATACTTTCAAGAAGATATGATACACTATAGCCACATTTCCGTGCTTATCCATATTTTGACATTCATGCACAAAGAATTGACTCAAAACTGGTATCCCAGCTAAGCAGGACATACCGTATTCCCTCTGCCTGTCACCCTTGTAACCCCTTGCTCTTCCTTTCTTGAAAATTTTTAGTGTTGGGTAGCCAGTGATTCCATACTCTGAAGCCAATTCAGTCTCGTGGGCTGCGTCTACCTTGGCCAAAACAATAGGTGGGTCTTCCTTCTTCAGAATCCTGGCGGCTTTTTCGAAAACAGGGGCAAATCTTTTGCAATGCCCACACCTAAATACATAAATTTGAACAACATAAGGCGTGATCATGAAAAGATTAGGTCCACTATATATTTCCTTTGTATTTTTAAGTTACATATTCTGTCTAAAACAACTAATTGTATGACACAAACACAAATCTTATCATAGAGGAGTAATTTGGATACATATTTTGCCCATTCACAATCATTTTCCTTAGCTTGTTTTATTTGACTCTTTTTCAAAATCATACAACTAAGAGATGACAAGGTTAAAGAATTTGTATACTTCAATCCGATTTTTGAACAGGCAATGATTTACCCAGTAAATTTCATATTTTTTCAACAATTTTGGAGCTGAGCCAATGAGACGTTGGAACAAAACTGCTCCACTCCACCTGTTTCCAACATACCAATTCTGAATGATTTTCCCATTATACTTTTTTAACAGATAATAAAGTGACTAAACTTTCATGTTATGTATGAGCAATTTTATTTGATCAGTGGGAGGACGGAGACGAGGATGGCGAGAAGGACAGAAGTCGAGGGACCATATTTTTCCCAAATAATTACATAAATGAGACAGTCATGCTCATCAAAATTATCTTATTATAAACCCAGGGTGTCTAGCACAAAGCCAACTGAAAATTTCCTACCTCAAAACAAAAAATCCTACCTAGGAAATGAAATACTCTCCCAATGCCAGAAACGGAGAACAGCATAAATATTCCCAATTTCAATGCAGTATTATAAATTGTTACTTCAAATCATAAGAGAATGACTTTCTAGTGCATCTCAATGAAATGAAAAGTGATCACACATTTCTTTAATGTTTCACTTTGGATTAATAATATTTCAGCATTTTTCTTTAAAAAAAATATTCTGATAACTGATAGATCTAGTAGTGATAGATCTAACCCTATCATTTCACAAAACATGCAAACAGTGCAAAAATGAATTTTTTTTTTTATCTCCTTTCTAAAAATAAATCAAACGCAAGAGTGACAATATCGTAGCCTAAACACAAGCACAAAAACTTACTCAGTCTACTGAGAAGAAATGAGGTTTGGAAGGCTTTTTCTATAACTTGATTGAACTCTGCCAATTATAAATCTTCATCTGTTCTACTTTTAGTCACCACCACCACCCCCACAGTCTCTCTCTTTCTTTCTCAGGATCAAAAACTTAAAACTAGATCTAGAGTTTTTAATTAACTGCAATGTAAAACATCTACCCACCCCCTCCCCTAGTAAAAATTTCCATTATATTGGTAACCACCCCACCTCCTCTTTCTTTCTTCTTCAATAAAACCGAATCTAGATCTAGATCTGAATCTAGTATAGTACATGATTGCCTTCTTCCCTGTTCTACCCTTTCCAACTCCTGTTTACACTGTAGTGGAAGACATTCGTTATTTCTCTTTCTCTTCCGATACTATACCGTATGTCAGACTCGGTCGGCTCTTGTTTTGCCATCATGTTTTCACATTGACTTTCTTCACCCTGTCCCCTTCCCCACCTCTATTCTGCTATCAGGCCATGCGTGCATGATATCCCTTCGATCATCCAACCTCCTATATTCTTACTAAACACTTGCATTTGCCTTTCAGTCATCCGTTAACTCCCGACTCTCCATATACTCTCTCTCTAATACTTATACACACATGCGCGATTGGTCGTATTAAACACATACAAATATTTTGTCTAGCCTTCTTACACACACACTTGCGCGATCGGACTTAAAATATGCACATTGCCCTCTGTCTCTCCCTTTGACACTGAACCATACAACTTGCGCAATCGGCTTTTTAACATACACGGCGGTATTCTTAATCTCTCCAGAGTAAACGTTAAATTGAAGAAAGGAGGCTGGGCCGTAGATAGGCAGTTCATGGTATTGCTATAGGTGCTAAAACTAAAGAAAATATTGAAAGCTTTGTGTCGAAATCTGATACTAATTCCCCCAGGCAAACTTTACAATTTTAAAGAAGGTACCGGAATCGTTTAGTTTCAACATGAAAGAATCGCCAGACAGCAAAGCATGTATGACTGGAAATGGATGACAAAATGATCATTCATCGTCCACAATCTTATTTGCATTTTCCTATTTCGCGGTGGCGATAATTGTTCATGTCTACTTCTATTTCCCTGATTTTCTCTCATGTTCGTCCTCAATATATCATTTCCCCTGGTATTTTCTTGACTGGGAAACATTTTTTTTCGTTTTTAAGGATTTCCTGATGCATGTGAACCCTGTTTTTACTACCGGAGCCCCATTTCCTCTTTGTTTTCCTACCCAAGACATCAATTCCCGACCATTTCCAACCTGAGTATGAAAAAATCCAACATATTTCCGACCTGGCTGGACACTGAAACCTGAAACATAGGAAAAAGCACATAATGATATTAGTATCAGAGACTTGCATACCATGGGGCATAGAACTCTACCAGCATGAGCTGTTCGTTGTCCACCACAGACTGGAAATTGTGTTTAGTCAGTGTCATAACAGCATCTGGCTCAGGTTGCCAGCTTGGAGAGGCAATCTCTTTCATGAAATCGACAATGCCTGGGGAAGATTTTCAACACAACAATGGAATAAATAATTTGAATGTGAAAACAAATAAATGTCGTGTTTGTTGACATGGAAGAACAAAAGCCAACGGCTACAATTAACTCTCAACTTGGGCGATATTACAAAAATTCACCATTATTCAGATAATCAGCAGTCAGGTTTTTTTTACATGTACTGCTTTTTTTGCCTATTCTTCTTTCTATAAAAACCCAGTACCTTTAGCGTTTCCTTTTCTTTTTATATTGGTCATTTCCATCTCGATATCCAGTAAATAAATCAAAGAGAAAAATTTCCTGCTTTGTAGTATTCTCCAATGAAAAAATCACATCGGAAAGGAAATAGTACCTTATTTGTTGTATCCTTAGCGCTATGTATGAATGATAAACACCATAAATTACATAGTTCATACCATTTGCTTCTCGTTGGCCGTCATACTCATAGTCTTTCCCATCTTTAAAAAGCGAAGAGTTGGATAGCCTCCCACTTCAAATCTAATAAAACAAAGAGTCTTTAAAAAATGGTTCTTAATCAAAATAAAAGTGAATAAAGGAAACTAACAAAAGTGGGTTGAGAAAATATCGAAATCAATACATATTTAAGTGTTTTCATTTATTTATGATTAAGCTAATCCCTTAAGAAAAAGAGTAAAATTAAACTCCACATGACTTGCACATATTCAATGGTATTCAGTAGGTACATATTTTAATGTAAGAACTAGTGAACACAAAGGAATGTTCACAAGTGACGTTTGAAAATTCTTACTCTCATACAGCTCTATTTATTAAAAAAACAATGTTAAAGTATAATTCAAAACATTGTTTCTATGACAAATAAAGAGGTGCTTTGTGTCTTCAATGAGAAAAAGAAAAATATCAAAATATATGGATATTAAGTAAATGGAGAGGAGTGGAATACATTAGTCAAACCTTTGGGCCAATTCAGTCTCAACTGTAGCATCTATCTTTCCCAAGACAACTGGGGGGTCACTTTGACTAAGAACTCCTGCTGCCTCAGAATACTGGGGAGCTAAAGTCTTGCAATGTCCACACCTTAAATAAACAAAAAATAAAGAAAACCCTAAAGTAGATCCCATCCCATAACAAAGAGATACTAGGTTGTTCACATGGTCAAAAAAATCAATTAAATCAACATTTGTACATGACCCAATTAAAACATACTGTAAAGAAACAACGAACATACAACAAAACACTGTTTAATGTGAAGAAATGTATTTCCCATTATGCAAGATGCACCTGCTTGTGACCGAATTACGACGCTCAACAGTCCAATGTGCAACTATAACAATAATAACATGATCCCGTTAAATTCCCAAAACTTTCATACCTCAACCCACTGTATCATGTTTCTATAAATTCATCTCCTAAGATTTATGTGGGTTTTATTGTAGTTGTTTTGTGGAGACCTGAGGAGGTTCTCTGAACAGGTTGGTCCAAAAACACATAATATTTTGTTGGGTTCTTTTCTGACAGTTGCAAGTTGGTTTGTGGGAGCCCTGAATGATTTGTCTCCTTCTTCTCCATGTGCTGAGTCTGAGGCAGGCATTGATGATCCTGGATCTCCATTGTTCTCTGTCATTCGAGGATCTGATGAAGTTACTGTTGCTGATATTTCTTCTTGTGGCCCACTTGTTAAGACTTTGTATGCATGCTATTCTATCTTCCTCTGCTTTTTGTTCCTGAGATCTTTCCTAACACCCTTAGTGGCGCTTCTCCTCCCTTACTGTTTCTTTTATATGTCCATTGCCAATAACACTGATCTTGTGAGTTTTGGTAGGAATAATAACACTGGACAACAACCTCAAAAGAATGGCAAACAAAATCCTCCTGCCGACAACCTACGAGGACCTCCAGAAATCAGAGACATAGCTACAAATCAAAGCAACTGGAAAATCTGCACAGAAATCAAGAAGGCTCCCGAGGCTGCTTAGTCTGGCGACTAAGCAAGCGGACAGCTTTAAGTCAAGTGAATTTCATTTGCCCTTTTCTAATATTCTTACTCTATTTCGTTCTGCAAGGGCCAGGATCCCCTCATTAAACTTCCTTTCTTTCCATGATATTCTCAGTGTTCTACAGAGGAACCACATTTCCACTGCCTCTAATCTTTTCGTTATTTGTTTGCTCATTAACCAGCATTCACAGCCATACATAAGCACTGACCACACATAGGCCGTCATTTGTACATACAAAATAAACATTTCTCGTCTTTAAATAAATTTTTTAAAGTTCCTCACCATGGTGCATAAAACTCTGCTAGTAAAGTTGGATATTTGTCGACAGCTTGATCAAAGTTCTCAGATTGTGAGTACAAGCACTGAATCTTCAATTTCAAATCCATCTGCATTTAAGTACTTGTCTTAGGAGCTTCACCTGAAATTATAGAAATTGGATTAGATATATGAAGCAATCAAACAAATGGATATGATTGTGTATTAGATCCTTTCAAATAAAGAAATTTTCGTTTAACATTGTGTATGACGTTTTAAAAATTATCTGTCGTTTTAAACCACACTTCCTGACCTACACAGAAGTATGGTGAGTAGCCTACACTATACATTTGTATATGAAGTGAGTCAGCGCCTGACCAGTGGTACCCTCACTTGCCTTGGATGTAACGTGGTTGTGAGGCAGTTGGTGGGGGGAGGGGGTAAGGGAGATGGTAGGTAGATTTGTCATTTTGTCTTTGTCAGTAAATCTGCCGTAAAGCCAAGCGGTTATTTGAGTCTCTGTAATTTAACACTAGCAGCGTACGGGTCAAATTTGTACTTGCGTTGTTATCAGCTTGTATCTAGTTCTACATTTAGATCTTCAGATCTAGATGTGAGCTGGAAGAAATCTATCCACATCACAATCCCTTACTACCCTGAAACCCTCCCTAATTTCGCTAGTGAAATGATGATTGGCTGAGTCCCTGTTCACACTATCCAATGTCTCAATATCTCAGTCCCATGGCACACAATTCACTGTCTATTCTGTATTAGATCAAGATCTAGATCTGCATTATTATTATTCTAGAATTCTAGTGAGATTATAATATTATTGAGATCTGACCATCTCCAAGTTTAGCGACTCACCGCCGTTGTCGGTTTCCTTTTGCATTGATTTCTTCTGGTACTGGTACGACCTGAATATCATCAAGTTCATCAGTTGCACCCAAGGTAACAAATGCAAAGATGCAGAAAGCAAGGCACAGCAAGGAAAGTCTGGCCATAACTTTTCAATACAGTATCCTCTCCAACGTGGATTACAGCTGAACTTTCTACACTTACCGTTGTGAGGAGAACCACTGCAACGGAGCTGCCGGTATCCCAACAACATCCGGGTCAAGTTGGCCGTCTCACGTCAGTGCTCTGCCGCCAAGGAATCCCAGTTCCTTGTACATTTTACGAGATTCAAACTATTTCTCAATATTTTTTTCCTTGAAGTCTAACTTGGCCATATTCTAAGGGTATCCTTTATCTCTGGGGAGTAAATCTATATACGGATACTTTTTATGCAGTTTTTTTTATCTTAAAACCATCTATCTCGATGAGACGTGTTTTAATTTGTGATTCTATTTTTACTGACAAATGGGAAACAGACAAGTAAAATTAGCTATATACACGTGTGAAGCTGAGCGGATTTCGCTGTGAGCGAGCTAGAGGTGTTACCCACTCGCAATAAGGAGTCTCGCTAAAGCCAGAACCAAAATCTCATTACATGTACTCCAATTCAATAACCACATCACTTGCAATCCCAGTCTCTTCTCCTCTTTCTTGTTCTTCTTCTTCTTCTTGTTCTTCTTCTTCTTCTTCTTCTTCATCTTCTTCCTCTTCTTTTTCTTCTTCTACTTCTTCTTCTTCTACTTCTTCTTCTTCTTCTATTTCTTCTTCTTCTTGTTTTCGAAAGGTTTCTTCTTCTTCTTCTTCTTCTTCTTCTTAGTTTTTCTTCTTCTTCTTCTTCTTCTTCTTTTCTTCTTCTACTTGGCTTCTTCTTGCTCTGTTATTATTATTATTATTATTATTATTATTATTATTATTATTATTATTATTATTATTTATTATTATTATTGATATTATTATTATATTATTATTATTTTTTGTTATTATTATTATTATTATTATTATTATTGTTATTATTGTTGTTGTTATTATTTTTTTTGTTATCATTATAATTCATTATCATTATTTTTATTACAATTATAAAATCACTATTATTATTATTATATGTTTATTATTATTATTATTATTATTATAATTGTTATTATTATATGTTTATTATTATTATTATTATCAGTATTATTATTATTATTGTTGTTATTGTTATTATATTATTATCATAACCGTCATCATCATCATATTATTATTATAACCATATTATTATACTATTATTATTATTATTATATCATTATTATCATCATTATTATTATTATTTTCGCCATCATCATCTTTATTATTATCTTCAAAGATCGTGGGGATCTTCGTTATCATTACTTGTAGTGTTGTTTTTATTATTATTATTATCATTATTATTATTATTATTATTAATATTTTTATTTTTTTTATTATTACTGTTATTATTATTATTATTATTATTATTATTATTATTATTATAAGTAGTAGTAGTAGCAGCAGTAGTAGTAGTAGTAGTAGTAGTAGTAGTAGTAGTAGTAGTAGTAGTAGTAGTAGTAGTAGTAGTAGTAGTAGTAGTAGTAGTAGTAGTAGTAGTAGTAGTAGTAGTAGTAGTAGTAGTAGTAGTAGTAGTAGTATCATTTTATTATTATTATTCATCTCCTTGTTCTTCTTCGTCTTTGTCTTCTTCACATGGATGTACTGAGCGACAGTCTGTATTAAAATAGCATCTCCGTCTCTGTCTCTCTCTGTCTCTCTCTCTGCCTCTTTTTTCTGTCTGTCTGTCTGTCTGTCGGTCTGTCTGTCTGCCCTCTGTCTGTCTCTGTCTCTGTCTCTGTCTCTGTCTCTGTCTCTCTCTGTCTCTGTCTCTCTGTCTCTGTCTCTCTCTCTCTCTCTCTCTCTCTCTCTCTCTCTCTCTGTCTCTCTCTCTCTCTCTCTCTCTCTCTCTCTCTCTCTCTCTCTCTCTCTCTCTCTCTCTCTCTCTCTCTCTCTCTCTCTCTCTCTCTCTCTCTCTCTCTCTCTCTCTCTCTCTCTCTCTCTCTGAAATGGGATTTGGGTGGTTTGAGTTTCATGAGAAGCCTTGAAACGCTGGCCATCGACTAATTTTTCCTATCTTTCTTACTTTTTCTGTGAATTGTACTATCACCTTGTTCCCATCTTTGAGGACTTCTGTTATTTCGAATTCTATTGCCGTATTTGCACATCTTTCTTCCAACCATTTCACTTACAGCTCCTGTAATCCTCGGCATGTCAGTATCGTATCATAATCTTCGTATTCTCCGTCATCCTCGTCACCACAGTTTTCCTTATGGTCCGCCTTCCAGTATTGCCTTTAAATGACAACACACGCTTATGTACATTGAATTGTAGAAACTTGTTCCCTCCAGGTTAAATATAATAAACCCTTAAAGCCAGAGCTACTCCCGTATACATTTTATGTGTGGCAGGGTGGCCGTGGGTTAGGCCGCCGGACTGGATTATGAAGCCCTGTGTTCGAATCCTAGCAAAAGCTAGGTCCGACGTTGTGTCCCTTGGGAAAGACTCTTATCACGCATTTCCACACTCAACCCAGGTGCAAAGCATTGGTTTGGGAGTAAAACTTGCGTCAGACTAGTGTCCTGTCCAGGAGGTGATTATTAATTATCACCTGTTCCGCTTCACGCTATTGAAACCGGGATACGCTCCGGATTTATGGGCCGTAACGGCATTGAAGGAACTTTATTTGTTTACATTGTATGTAGCCCTTGAGAATGAAGTGTACCCTTGGACATGACGCTGCTCGTGAAACTTGCAGTTCCTGATGCTTTCGATTGTGGCAACAACTGGGCACCTTGCTACTGTTAAACTCCTAATTATACATCAAAAAATAGAGAAAGCCTGTAACTCTCTAGAAAAATCCCTATTTAAAAACGACCATAATATGGTCCCTGTCCTCTTTGTGGTTTTGCACCTTGAGACAGCTCAACCTGCTGATGTCAACAGCTGTTACTTATTGTGTAAGCTCGAGTAATTTGATCTTATATCATATGTGCCCTATCGTACTTTATTATTTCACTACATACGATAAGTTTGCAAAGGTAGTCCACGATTTTTGATTTAACAAAGATCTCGTATTCTCTAAACAGAATGATGGGGGTGGGGGGGGGAGCAAATGGAGAGATAAAAAAAATTACAACAAAGAGCATTGATTGAATTCTGACAACTTTAGGATCTTTATTTTTATGCAATCTCATTGTACATTTCTTGACAACTGAAACACATAA
>JAXRKP010002365.1:42500-45000 GCA_037039925.1 Doris montereyensis
GGAAAAGCAAAGTCAAATGCTCGAAGCGTCCCTTTTGGTATCCGATAAGGTTCTGTGCTAGGCTTGTGCTGTTCGTGCTGTACACCGCAGCACTCGGTAACATAATAAGAAGTCATAACTTAATGTACCACCTTTATGCAGATGACAAGCCAAATCTGACACCACCACTGGCACCTATCAAATGGTGCACACAATTGAGAAGTGTGAAAATTGTATGAATGACATAAAAACCTGGATGGATGAGAATAAGTTAAAATCAAAAGGGAAAAACAGAGGTCCTGGCCATTGATAGTAGAAACGACGTGCCGAAAAAAAGAACAGGATTCAATGAATATTGGCGACAATACCATCAAATTCGTCAATCAAGTGAAAAACTTAGGTGTCGTTTTGGACTCTCAACTTCAAATGACTGACCATGTCAGCATTCTAAAGAATAAATTACTTTTTGACCTCAAAAGATTGTCAAGAATTCGTCAATATCTTACAAAAGACGCTTGTCAAAAACTTGTAACATCAATAACGTTTTCAAAACTCGACTATTGTAATTTCTTCTTTTTGGAGCATCATTAGAGAACATCAAGCGTCTACAAATCATCCAGAATAACGCAGCTCGTTTAATTTTAAATAAAAACCGACGTTATGAAGCTACACTCCTCCATTTCCAACTGCACTGGCTATCATTTCGAGAAAGAACCAAGTACAAGGCAGCATATATTGTGTACAAGTGTTTGGATCCATCTGCGCAAACGTATCTCCAGGAGTTGCTTACGCCATAAGTACCAGGCAGGTGCTTACGATCATCTGACGACCGCCTGATGTTACGAATACCAAGAACTCGACTACAGGCTGGCCATCGAACGTTTGCACATTTTGGTGCCACGACTTTGAAAAAACTGCCAGCCAGCATTAAACAGCCACACTCATTAACTGTTTTGAAACAAGAATTAAAACGCATTTTTTTCGATCCCATTTTGATGTTTAAAATTATGTGATTTTTGCTGAGTTTTGGTGTAATTCCGCCCAGAGCCTTCATATTCGGGGGAAAAGCTGTTTACTATAAATGTCCACTATTAGTATTATTATTATTATCACAATGTGTCAACCGTAATTCACCACGTTCTCAGAAAGTCCACCAGGAAAGAACATTTGTAAAATCCATGCTTATCGTTTTCTTTGACTTTGTTCACAAGGAATTTATAACACAAGGATATACTGTGAAGTTTTACGATATGTTCATAGAAAACGCCTTGGACATTGGTCATCGGGGACTGGTTCCTGAACCATGATAATGCGACCTCATAGCAGTTTTACCCCATCCTCCACACTCGCCTCACTTGGCATCATATGATTTTTTTTCCTTTTTTCGAAACTAAAGTTGGCACTGAAATGAAGGCATTTTTGTGACATCCAGGATATTTAGACTGAATCGCAGAGAGTATTAGACACTGTCAAAAGCAGACCCACAGAATTGCTTTTATCGCTTAGAATGCTGCTGGAATCATTGTATAGACACAAGGGAGCTACTTTGAAGGATGCAACGAGGAGTAATGCATTGGGTAAGCTATTTTCGTAAAATCAAACCAGTTCGGGAACTTTTGATTGACTGAAACATATAGAATAAAAATAGTGTGATTAATGCTAGACAGGCACATACATGGGAGAGGGGGAAAAGTACGAATACAACTTTCCAAGGCATAAAAATGTCTCTCTGGGAATATTAACTTGTTTAAATACAGTGTCAAAGTGAATATTCAATTGAATTTCTCCTATTCAATAAATGTTGCTCGATTGCAATTGCACACATTGCATGATATTATACCAGACATGAAAAATCCAACGTATATCTTCACAAAAACGAAATGACATCTTTACAAGAAATAAAACTTAAGTAAAATGCCCATACTTAGAGTTGAACTTGGATTATCAGGAGAAGGATTCTGTTTTTTCTATGCACACAACATCATGAGGTACCTTGCTGTTATCTTCCACGCCGACTTTGATTTCGCCAAGTTTGAATGGACTTAGCTCTAGCTCCTTATGTCGCTGCTAGATCATCAGGAGGGCGAGAAAAAAAATTCCCGGACTGGGATTCGAACTCCTAAGTAGTTGTCAGACTCTCTACTGACTGAGTTACCTGTACTCTCTCGAGAAATACTAACTAAAAATAGATACAAATGCTTTTAAAAAGCATGATAGAAGGCAATCTCTCACCATAAGTAGTTTCGCAGATCCAAGAGTACTCCCACTCTAAGTTCTCACAGTCATTAGTCATGTCCATGTCGATGAGAGGGGTGTCGCTGATGGGGTTGTCTTCGAACATGAGCATCCCACAAGTTCCAGAATTCTGGGAGCCAGTGTCCAGATCAGGGAACACTACAAAGGGCTTGGTCCAGTACCGGTATGTCAACAGAGTGGAAGCAGTGCTCGCAGTAGTTGAAGTACTAGTAGTAGTAGTACTAGTAGTACTCGTAGTAGTAGAAGTAGTAGAAGTACTAGTAGT
>JAXRKP010002366.1:0-35000 GCA_037039925.1 Doris montereyensis
CTCGTTATCATGACGTCTTATCATAGACATCTCGCACTGACGTGAACATGTCTAAATATAATACTGTTATTGAACAACTCGTTATCATGACGTCTTATCATAGACATCTCGCACTAACGTGAACATGTCTAAATATAATACTGTTATTGAACAACTCGTTGTCATGACGTCTTATCGTGGACATCTCGCACTGACGTGAACATGTCTAAATATAATACTGTTATTGAACAACTCGTTGTCATGACGTCTTATCATGGACATCTCGCACTGACGTGAACATGTTTAAATATAATACTGTTATTGAACAACTCGTTATCATGACGTCTTATCATAGACATCACGCACTGACGTGAATATGTCTAAATATAATACTGTTAGTGAACAACTCGTTATCATGACGTCTTATCATAGACATCTCGCACTAACGTGAACATGTCTAAATATAATACTGTTATTGAACAACTTGTTATCATGACGTCTTATCATAGACATCTCGCACTAACGTGAACATGTCTAAATATAATACTTTTATCGAACAACTCGTTGTCATGACGTCTTATCGTGGACATCTCGCACTGACGTGAACATGTCTAAATATAATACTGTTATTGAACAACTCGTTGTCATGGCGTCTTATCGTGGACATCTCGCACTGACGTGAACATGTCTAAATATAATACTGTTATTGAACATCTCGTTATCATGACGTCTTATCATAGACATCTCGCACTGACGTGAACATGTCTAAATATAATACTGTTATTGAACAACTCGTTATCATGACGTCTTATCATAGACATCTCGCACTAACGTGAACATGTCTAAATATAATACTGTTATTGAACAACTCGTTGTCATGACGTCTTATCGTGGACATCTCGCACTGACGTGAACATGTCTAAATATAATACTGTTATTGAACAACTCGTTGTCATGACGTCTTATCATGGACATCTCGCACTGACGTGAACATGTTTAAATATAATACTGTTATTGAACAACTCGTTATCATGACGTCTTATCATAGACATCTCGCACTGACGTGAACATGTCTAAATATAATACTGTTATCGAACAACTCGTTGTCATGACGTCTTATCGTGGACATCTCGCACTGACGTGAACATGTCTAAATATAGTACTGTTATTGAACAACTCGTTGTCATGACGTCTTATCGTGGACATCTCGCACTGACGTGAACATGTCTAAATATAATACTAATATTGAACAACTCGTTATCATGACGTCTTATCATGGACATCTCGCACTGACGTGAACATGTCTAAATATAATACTGTTATTGAACATCTCGTTGTCATGACGTCTTATCATGGAATCTCGCACTGACGTGAACATGTCTAAATATAATGCTGTTATTGAACAACTCATTGTCATGACGTCTTATCATGGACATCTCGCACTGACGTGAACATGTCTAAATATAATACTGCTATTGAACAACTCGTTGTCATGACGTCTTATCATGGACATCTCGCACTATGTTTATGTTTATGTTTATGTTTATGTTTATGTTTATGTTTATGTTTATGTTTATGTTTATGTTTATGTTTATGTTTATGTTTGTTATGTTCATGTTCATGTTTATGTTTATGTTTATGTTTATGTTTATGTTTATGTTTATGTTCATGTTTATGTTTATGTTTATGTTTATGTTTATGTTTATGTTTATGTTTATGTTGTTTATATTATGTTTATGTTTATGTTTATGTATGTTATGTTATGTTTATGTTTATGTTTAGTTTATGTTCATTTATGTTTATGTTATGTTTATGTTTATGTATGTATGTTGTATGTTTATGTTTATGTTTATGTTTATGTTTATGTATGTATGTTTATGTTTATGTATATATGTATGTATGTATGTATGTTTATGTTTATGTTTATGTTTACAATCACAAGCTAGGACTCAGTAGTCGGATGTTTGCTGTGTATGGATTTATTGTATTGTTAATGGATTCTAGTGAAATGGATTCGATTGAAATGGATTCGAGTGAAATGGATTCGAGTGAAATGGGATTCTGAGTGAAAGAGGTCTGAGTGAAACAGGTTCGAGTGAAATAGGTTCGGCTGAGTGGAAATGGATTCGAGTGAATGGATCTGGAGGAACATGTTCATGAAATAGGTCAAGTGAAACAGGTTTAAGTGAAACAGGTTCAAGTGAAAGAGGTTCGAGTGAAACAGGTTCAAGTGAAAGAGGTTCAAGTGAAACAGGTTCAAGTGAAACAGTTCAAGTGAAATAGGTTCAAGTGAAACAGGTTCAAGTGAAACAGGTTCAAGTGAAAAGTGAAACAGGTTCAAGTGAAATAGGTTCAAGTGAAACAGGTTCAAGTGAAATAGGTTCAAGTGAAACAGGTTTGAAAAAAGGTTCAAGTTAAAGAGGTTCAAGTGAAAGAGGTTCGAGTGAAATAGGTTCAAGTGAAATAGGTTCAAGTGAAACGGTTCGAGGGAAATAGGTTCAAAATGAAATAGGTTCAAGTGAAATAGGTTCAAATGAACAGGTTCGAGTGAAACAGGGTTCAAGTGGAACAGGTTCAAGTGAAACAGGTTCAAGGAAACAGGTTCAAGTGAAACAGGTTCACGTGAAACAAGTTCAAGTGAAATGGATTCGAGTGAACTAGATTCGAGGGAAATTGATTCGGAGTAAATGGATTCGAGTGAAAGAAGTTCGAGGAATGATTCAGAGTGAAATGGGTTCGAGTGAAATGAATTCGAGGAAATGGATTCGAGTGAGTTGGATCGAGTGAAATGGGTTCGAATGAAATGGACTCCGAGTTAAATTGATTCGAATGAAATTGGTTCGAGTGAAATGGATTCGAGGAAATGGCCCGAGTAAAATGATTCGAGGAAATGGATTCGAGTGAAATGGGTTCAGTGAAATGGATTCGAGTGAAATGGATTCGAGTGAAATGGATTCAAGTGAAATGGATTCGAGTGAAATGGATTCGAGTGAAAGAAGTTCGAGTGAAATGGATTCGAGTGAAATGGGTTCGAGTGAAATGAATTCGAGTGAAATGGATTCGAGTGAAATGGGTTCGAGTGAAATGGATTCGAGTGAAACGGATTCGAGTGAAATGGATTCGAGTGAAATGGGTTCGAGTGAAATGGATTCGAGTGAAAGAAGTTCGAGTGAAATGGATTCGAGTGAAATGGATTCGAGTGAAAGAATTTCGAGTGAAATGGGTTCGAGTGAAATGGGTTCGAGTGAAATGAATTCGAGTGAAATGGATTCGAGTGAAATGGGTTCGAGTGAAATGGATTCAAGTTAAATTGATTCGAGTGGAATGGGTTCGAGTGAAATGGATTCGAGTGAAATTGGTTCGAGTCAAATGGATTCGAGTGAAATGGATTCGAGTGAAATGGATTCGAGTGAAATGGATTCGAGTGGAATGGGTTCGAGTGAAATGGATTCGAGTGAAATGGGTTCGAGTGAAATGGATTCGAGTGAAATGGATTCGAGTAAAATGGATTCGAGTGAAAGAGGTTCGAGTGAAATGGATTCGAGTGAAATGGATTCGAGTGAAATGGATTCGAGTGAAATGGATTCGAGTGAAAGAGGTTCGAGTGAAATGGATTCGAGTGAAATGGATTCGAGTGAAAGAGATTCGAGTGAAATGGATTCGAGTGAAATGCATTCGAGTGAAATGGATTAGAGTGAAATGGATTCGAGTGAAATGGATTCGAGTGAAAGAGGTTCGAGTGAAAGAGGTTCGAGTGAAAAAGGTTCGATTGAAAAAGGCTCGAGTGAAAGAGGTTCGAGTGAAAAAGATTCGAGTGAAAGAGGTTCCAGTGAAAGAGATTCGAGTGAAACAGGTTCGAGTGAAAGAGGTTCGAGTGAAAGAGGTTCAAGTGAAAGAGGTTCGAGTGAAAGAGGTTCGAGTGAAACAGGTTCGAGTGAAAGAGGTTCAAGTGAAAGAGATTCGAGTGAAACAGGTTCGAGTGAAACAGGTTCGAGTGAAATAGGTTCAAGTGAAAAAGGTTCGAGTGAGACAGGTTCGAGTGAAACAGGTTCGAGTGAAAAAGGTTCGAGTGAAACAGGTTCAAGTGAAACTCGTTCGAGTGAAACATATTCAAGTGCAACAGGTTCAAGTGAAATAGGTTCAGGTGAAATGGATTCGAGTGAAATGGATTCGAGTGAAATGGATTCGAGCGAAATGGATTCGAGTGAAAGAAGTTGGAGTGAAATGAATTCGAGTGAAATGGGTTCGAGTGAAATGAATTCGAGTGAAATGGATTCGAGTTAAATGGATTCGAGTGGAATGGGTTCGAATGAAATGGATTCGAGTTAAATTGATTCGAATGAAATTGGTTCGAGTGAAATGGATTCGAGTGAAATGGGTTCGAGTGAAATGGATTCGAGTGAAATGGATTCGAGTGAAATGGGTTCGAGTGAAATGGATTCGAGTGAAATGGACTCGAGTGAAATGGATTGGAGTGAAATGGGTTCGAGCGAAATGGATTCGAGTGAAAGAAGTTCGAGTGAAATGGATTCGAGTGAAATGGGTTCGAGTGAAATGAATTCGAGTGAAATGGATTCGAGTGAAATGGGTTCGAGTGAAATGGATTCGAGTTAAATTGATTCGAATGAAATTGGTTCGAGTGAAATGGATTCGACTGAAATGGATTCGAGTGAAATGGGTTCGAGTGAAATGGATTCGAGTGAAATGGGTTCGAGTGAAATGGATTCGAGTGAAATGGATTCGAGTGAAATGGATTCGAGTGAAATGGATTCGAGTGAAATGGATTCGAGTGAAAGAAGTGCGAGTGAAATGGATTCGAGTGAAATGGATTCGAGTCAAATGAATTCGAGTGAAATGGATTCGAGTGAAATGGGTTCGAATGAAATGGATTCGAGTTAAATTGATTCGAATGAAATTGGTTCGAGTGAAATGGATTCGAGTGAAATGGATTCGAGTGAAATGTATTCGAGTGAAATGGATTCGAGTGAAATGGGTTCGAGTGAAATGAACTCGAGTGAAATGGGTTCGAGTGAAATGGATTCGAGTGAAATGGATTCGAGTAAAATGGATTCGAGTGAAAGAGATTCGAGTGAAGTGGATTCGAGTGAAATGGATTCGAGTGAAATGGATTCGAGTGAAATGGATTCGAGTGAAAAAGGTTCGAGTGAAATGGACTCGAGTGAAATGGATTCGAGTGAAAGAGATTCGAGTGAAATGGACTCGAGTGAAATGGATTCGAGTGAAATGGATTCAAGTGAAATGGATTCGAGTGAAATGGATTCGAGTGAAATGGATTCGAGTGAAATGGATTCGAGTGAAAGAAGTGCGAGTGAAATGGATTCGAGTCAAATGAATTCGAGTGAAATGGATTCGAGTGAAATGGGTTCGAATGAAATGGATTCGAGTTAAATTGATTCGAATGAAATTGGTTCGAGTGAAATGGATTCGAGTGAAATGGATTCGAGTGAAATGTATTCGAGTGAAATGGATTCGAGTGAAATGGGTTCGAGTGAAATGAACTCGAGTGAAATGGGTTCGAGTGAAATGGATTCGAGTGAAATGGATTCGAGTAAAATGGATTCGAGTGAAAGAGATTCGAGTGAAGTGGATTCGAGTGAAATGGATTCGAGTGAAATGGATTCGAGTGAAATGGATTCGAGTGAAAAAGGTTCGAGTGAAATGGACTCGAGTGAAATGGATTCGAGTGAAAGAGATTCGAGTGAAATGGACTCGAGTGAAATGGATTCGAGTGAAATGGATTCAAGTGAAATGGATTGGAGTGAAAGAGGTTCGTGTGAAATGGGTTCGAGTGAAATGGATTCGAGTGAAATGGATTCGAGTGAAATGGATTCGAGTGAAATGGATTCGAGTGAAAGAGATTCGAGTGAAAAAGATTCGAGTGAAATGGATTCGAGTGAAAAAGGTTCGAGTGAAAGAGGTTCGAGTGAAAGAGGTTCAAGTGAAAGAGGTTCGAGTGAAAAAGTTTCGAGTGAAATGGATTCGAGTGAAAGAGGTTCGAGTGAAATAGGTTTGAGTGAAAGAGGTTCGAGTGAAAGAAGTTCAAGTGAAAGAGGTTCGAGTGAAACAGGTTCGAGTGAAAGAGGTTCAAGTGAAATGGGTTCGAGTGAAAGAGGTTCGAGTGAAAGAGGTTCGAGTGAAATGGATTCGAATGAAAAAGGTTCGAATGAAATGGATTCGAGTGAAATGGATTCGAGTGAAATGGATTCGAGTGAAAAAGGTTCGAGTGAAAAAGGTTCGTGTGAAAGAGGTTCGAGTGAAATGGGTTCGAGTGAAATGGATTCGAATGAAATGGATTCGAGTGAAATGGGTTCGAATGAAATGGATTCGAGTTAAATTGATTCGAGTGAAATGGATTCTAGTGAAAGAGGTTCGAGTGAAAGAGGTTCGAGTGAAAGAGATTCGAATGAAATGGATTCGAGTGAAAGAGATTCGAGTGAAAGAGATTCGAGTGAAAGAAATTCGAGTGAAAGAGATTCGAGTGAAAGAGGTTCGAGTGAAAGTGGTTGGAGGGAAATGAGTCAGTGTTATTGTACACTGTTAATGGGTTGGAGTGAAATGAGTCAGTGTTATTGTACACTGTTAATGGGTTGGAGTGAAATGAGTCAGTGTTATTGTACACTGTTAATGGGTTGGAGTGAAATGAGTCAGTGTTAATTGTACACTGTTAATGGGTTGGAGTGAAATGAGTCAGTGTTATTGTACACTGTTAATGGGTTGGAGTGAAATGAGTCAGTGTTATTGTACACTGTTAATGGGTTGGAGTGAAATGAGTCAGTGTTATTGTACACTGTTAATGGGTTGGAGTGAAATGAGTCAGTGTTATTGTACACTGTTAATGGGTTGGAGTGAAATGAGTCAGTGTTATTGTACACTGTTAATGGGTTCGAATGAAATGAGTCAGTGTTATTGTACACTGTTAATGGGTTCGAGTGAAAGAGTCAGTGTTATTGTACACTGTTAATGGGTTCGAGTGAAATGAGTCAGTGTTATTGTACACTGTTAATGGGTTCGAGTGAAAGAGTCAGTGTTATTGTACACTGTTAATGAGTTCGAGTGAAAAAGTCAGTGTATTTGACCAATAGAATAAAATAGACTTGAGATATAGACTTCCAACAGAAAAGCCGTGTGTTCATTTTGATTTCACTTCACTGTGGTTTTTTAAGATTGCATTGATTTTACCAACTTTTACATCATTTTGCTCAGGCATTCTGGTAACAAAAAAATCTTTTTTTTTCTGGACTACTCTTGTAAACTATTTCGAGAGAATGTTTCAACATGTCAGACACGAACTCGTAACATTTTGGTTCATAGGTCGACACCTTGCCTCTGAACCACCGAATCCCCCTCCACCGTTGCACCCCATTGGTGTTTCACATTTCAGCATGATGGAAACGATATCCAGTTGTAAAACCTTCATATCCACTTGTCCTAACGATATTGATGATAAAGACGATAATGGTGATAAGTTAAAGGAATCGTCAATTCATTGCAGTATGTAAACCTCCACATATGTCTTCCAGTGATATGTGTTCCATACTTTCCTCTGTCATGTATTCTTTTATGTCATCATGACATCTTGTTGGTGACCTTCCTTACATTTTTGTGTCCATTACCTGGCTGTTAATATGAACACGTATTGTCGTACTATTGTCTAAAACTATTGCTATATGCTATTGTTACTTTTGTAATATTAACATGTATTATTGTTCTTCTACTGTCTAAAACTATTGCTATATACTATTGTTACTTTTGTAATATTAACATGTATTATTGTTCTTCTACTGTTTAAAACTATTGCTATATGCTATTGTTACTTTTGTAATATTAACATGTATTATTGTTCTTCTACTGTCTAAAACTATTGCTATATGCTATTGTTACTTCTGTAATATTATATACTATTGTTACTTTTGTAATATTAACATGTATTATTGTTCTTCTACTGTTTAAAACTATTGCTATATGCTATTGTTACTTTTGTAATATTAACATGTATTATTGTTCTTCTACTGTCTTGTATATATGCTATTGTTTTTGTAATATTAACATGTATTATTGTTCTTCTACTGTCTAAAACTATTGCTATATACTATTGTTACTTTTGTAATATTAACATGTATTATTGTTCTTCTACTATAAAACTATTGCTATATGCTATTGTTACTTTTGTAATATTAACATTGTTCTTTCTGTCTAAAACTATTGCTATATGCTATTGTTACTTTTGTAATATTATCATGTATTATTATTGTTCTTCTACTGTCTAAAACTATTGCTATCCTACTATTGTTACTTTTGTAATATTAACATGTATTATTGTTCTTCTACTGTCTAAAACTATTGCTATATGCTATTGCAACTTTTGTAATATTAACATGTATTGTCGTGTGTGTCTAAAAATATTGCTATATGGTAACATGTATTGTCGTACTGTTGTCTAAAAATATTGCCATATGGCTATTACTACTTTTGTAAACCGAACATGTATCGTCCCTCTATTATGTAGAACTCGTCCACATGAGTGGAGGAGGTGGGGGGGGGGCTCGGTAGTGCAGAGACAACGTATTGGGTTCCAGCACCGCCGACAGTTGAAACATGTTCTCTTGTGATGCCATCAAGCACAATCTACCTGTCCCCCTCTGGTCAAAGTAGGCGGATCGACCCTAGTACCACCGGAGACGGATAATAGAAAGAGTTCCGTGTACAGTGTAACAGATCAACACTGTGAGAGGAAGGAACATACTTGCATGTCAGATATTCAATGGTGCTACTACAAAGACTTACTATTAAGTAACTAACTTGTACAAAAAGTAAAGTTCCTTAAGGCCATACAGCTCATATAGCCGGAGCTTATCCCGATTTCAATAGCGTAAAGCAGAACAGGGGAGACTTGTCACCGCTTGGCCAAGGACGTCAGCCTAACGCATATTTTTTACCCCCACACTTGTGTGTGTACCCATTGCACCTGGGTAGGGTGAAATGTGAATTATGTGACTTTCACAGGGTACACAACATTGGACATAGCTGGTAGGATTCGACTCCGGACCACATGATCCCTTATCCAGCATCCTAAACACTCGCTCACCGACGCCACCGAAGACTAAATTGATCAATGAACTTGCTTATAATAAACTTCTTTACTAATGAACTAGTTTACAAGTCTTAGTGAACTTGCTTACAAATAAACTTGTTTTATAATGATTTTTACTAATGAACTTATTTACTAATGAGCTTGTTTACTATGAACTTCTTTACTAATGAACTTGTTTACTATGAACTTGTCTACTAATGAACTTGTTTACTATGAACTTATTTTACTATGAACTTGTTTACTATGAACTTGTTTTACTAATGAACTTATTTACTAATGAGCTTGTTTACTATGAACTTGTTTTACTAATGAACTTGTTTTTCTGAACTTGTTTACTAAACAGTTTGTTTACTATGAACTTGTTTACTAATAGACATTTACAGACTTGTTTACTAATGAACTTGTTTACTATGAACTTGTTTACTAATGAACTTATTTTACTATAGACTTATTTACTATGAACATTTTACTATGAACTTGTTTACTAATGAACTTGTTTACTATGAACTTGTTTACTATGAACTTGTTTACTAATGAACTTGTTTACTATGAACTTGTTTACTATGAACTTTTTTACTATGAACTTTTTTACTAATGAACTTGTTTACTAATTAACTTGTTTACTATGAACTTGTTTACTAATGAACTTGTTTACTATGAACTTGTTTACTAATGAGCTTGTTTACTATGAACTTGTTTACTAATGAACTTGTTTACTATGAACTTGCTTACTAATGAACTTGTTTACTAATGAACTTGTTTACTAATGAACTTGTTTACTAATGAACTTGTTTACTATGAACTTGTTTACTAATGAGCTTGTTTACTATGAACTTGTTTACTAATGAACTTGTTTACTAATGAACTTGTTTACTATGAACTTGTTTACTAATGAACTTGTTTACTATGAACTTGTTTACTATGAACTTGTTTACTAATGAACTTGTTTACTATGAGCTTGTTTACTAATGAACTTGTTTACTATGAACTTGTTTACTGTGAACTTGTTTACTATGAACTTGCTTACTATGAACTTGTTTACTAATGAACTTGTTTACTATGAACTTGTTTACTATGAACGTGTTTACTATGAACTTGTTTACTATGAACTTGTTTACTATGAACTTGTTTACTATGAACTTGTTTACTATGAACTTGTTTACTATGAAATTGTTTACTAATAAACTTGTTTACTATAAACTTGTTTACTAATGAACTTGATTACTAATGAGCTTGTTTACTATGAACTTGCTTACTATGAACTTGTTTACTATGAACTTGTTTACTATGAACTTGTTTACTATGAACTTGCTTATTAATGAACTTGTTTACTATGAACTTGTTTACTATGAACTTGTTTACTATGAACTTGCTTATTAATGAACTTGCTTACTATGAACTTGTTTATTATGAACTTGTTTCCTAATGAACTTGTTTACTATGAACTTGGTTATTAATGAACTTGTTTACTATGAACTTGTTTACTATGAACTTGTTTACTATGAACTTGCTTATTAATGAACTTGTTTACTATGAACTTGTTTACTATGAAGTTGTTTACTATGAACTTGCTTATTAATGAACTTGTTTATTAATGAACTTGCTTACTAATGAACTTGTTTACTAATGAACTTGTTTACTATGAACTTGTTTACTAATGAACTTGCTTACTATGAACTTGCTTATTAATGAACTTGCTTACTATGAACTTGTTTACTATGAACTTGTTTACTATGAACTTGCTTATTAATGAACTTGTTTATTAATGAACTTGCTTACTAATGAACTTGTTTACTAATGAACTTGTTTACTATGAACTTGTTTACTAATGAACTTGTTTACTATGAACTTGTTTACTATGAACTTGTTTACTAATGAACTTGTTTACTATGAACTTGTTTACTAATGAACTTGCTTACTATGAACTTGCTTATTAATGAACTTGTTTACTATCAACTTGTTTACTGTGAACTTGCTTACTATGAACTTGTTTACTATGACCTTGTTTTTTATGAACTTGTTTACGATGAACTTGCTTACTATGAACTTGCATGCATTATGAACTTGCTTACTATGAACTTGCTTTATTAATGAACTTGTTTACTATGAACTTGTTTACTATGAACTTGCTTAATATGGTGAATTTGTTTACTATGAACTTGTTTTACTATGAACTTGTTTACTATGAACTTTTTATGCATGAACTTGTTTACTATGAACTTGTTTACTATGAATCGTTTACTATGGAACTTGTTTACTATGAACTTGCTTACTATGAACTTGTTTACCAGAACTGTTTACTATGAACTTGCTTACTATGAACTTGCTTACTATGAACTTGCTTATTAATGAACTTGTTTACTATGAACTTGTTTACTATGAACTTGTTTTACTGGTGAACTTGTTTACTAATGAACTTGTTTACTATGAACTTGTTTACTAATGAACTGTTTACTATGAACTTGTTTACTATGAACTTGTTTACTATGAACTGATTTTACTATGAACTGTTTACTGCTTGAACTTGCTTACTATTAACTTGCTTACTATGAACTTGCTTATTAATGAACTTGTTTTATTATGAACTTGCCTACTTAGAATTTGTTTACTATGAACTTGTTTATCGAAGTTGTTTACTATGAACTTGTTTACTATAAGACTTGTTTACTGTCAACTTGTTTACTATGAACTTGCTTATTAATGAACTTGTTTACTATGAACTTGGTTACTATGAACTTGTTTACTATGAATCCTGCTTATTAATGAACTTGTTTATTAATGGACTTGTTTACTAATGAACTTGTTTACTAATGAACTTGTTTACTATGAACTTGTTTACTAATGAACTTGCTTACTATGAACTTGCTTATTAATGAACTTGCTTACCATGAACTTGTTTACTATGAACTAGTTTACTATGAACTTGTTTACTAATGAACTTGTTTACTATGAACTTGTTTACTATGACATTGTTTACTAATGAACTTGTTTACTATGAACTTGTTTACTATGAACTTGTTTACTAATGAACTTGTTTACTATGAACTTGTTTACTATGAACTTGTTTACTAATGAACTTGCTTACTATGAACGTGCTTATTAATGAACTTGTTTGCTATGAACTTGTTTACTATGAACTTGCTTACTATGAACTTGTTTACTATGAACTTGTTTACTATGAACTTGTTTACTATGAACTTGTTTACGATGAACTTGCTTACTATGAACTTGCTTACTATGAACTTGTTTACTATGAACTTGTTTACTATGAACTTGTTTACTATGAACTTGTTTACTACGAACTTGTTTACTAATGAACTTGTTTGCTATGAACTTGTTTACTATGAACTTGTTTACTATGAACTTGTTTACTTTGAACTTGCTTACTATGAACTTGTTTACTAATGAACTTGTTTACTATGAACTTGTTTACTATGAACTTGTTTACTATGAACTAGTTTACTATGAACTTGTTTACTATGAACTTGCTTACTATTAACTTGCTTACTATGAACATGCTTATTAATGAACTTGTTTACTATGAATTTGTTTACTATGAACTTGTTTACTATGAACTTGTTTACTTCGAACTTGTTTACTATGAACCTGTTTACTATCAACTTGTTTACTATGAGCTTGCTTACTATGAACTTGTTTACTATGAACTTGCTTATTAATGAACTTGTTTACTATGAACTTGTTTACTATGAACTTGCTTACTATGAACTTGTTTACTATGAACTTGTTTACTATGAACTTGCTTATTAATGAACTTGTTTATTAATGAACTTGTTTACTAATGAACTTGTTTACTAATGAACTTGTTTACTATGAACTTGTTTACTAATGAACTTGCTTACTATGAACTTGCTTATTAATGAACTTGCTTACTATGAACTTGTTTACTATGAACTAGTTTACTATGAACTTGTTTACTAATGAACTTGTTTACTATGAACTAGTTTACTATGAACTTGTTTACTAATGAACTTGTTTACTATGAACTTGTTTACTATGACCTTGTTTACTATGAACTTGTTTATTATGAACTTGTTTCCTAATGAACTTGTTTACTATGAACTTGGTTATTAATGAACTTGTTTACTATGAACTTGTTTACTATGAACTTGTTTACTATGAACTTGCTTATTAATGAACTTGTTTACTATGAACTTGTTTACTATGAACTTGTTTACTATGAACTTGCTTATTAATGAACTTGTTTATTAATGAACTTGCTTACTAATGAACTTGTTTACTAATGAACTTGTTTACTATGAACTTGTTTACTAATGAACTTGCTTACTATGAACTTGCTTATTAATGAACTTGCTTACTATGAACTTGTTTACTATGAACTTGTTTACTATGAACTTGCTTATTAATGAACTTGTTTATTAATGAACTTGCTTACTAATGAACTTGTTTACTAATGAACTTGTTTACTATGAACTTGTTTACTAATGAACGTGTTTACTATGAACTTGTTTACTATCGAACTTGTTTACTAATGAACTTGTTTACTATGAACTTGTTTACTATGAACTTGTTTACTAATGAACTTGTTTACTATGAACTTGTTTACTAATGAACTTGCTTACTATGAACTTGCTTATTAATGAACTTGTTTACTATCAACTTGTTTACTGTGAACTTGCTTACTATGAACTTGTTTACTATGAACTTGTTTACTATGACCTTGTTTACTATGAACTTGTTTACGATGAACTTGCTTACTATGAACTTGCTTACTATGAACTTGCTTACTATGAACTTGCTTATTAATGAACTTGTTTACTATGAACTTGTTTACTATGAACTTGCTTAATATGAATTTGTTTACTATGAACTTGTTTACTATGAACTTGTTTACTATGAACTTTTTACCATGAACTTGTTTACTATGAACTTGTTTACTATGAACTTGTTTACTATGAACTTGTTTACTATGAACTTGCTTACTATGAACTTGTTTACTATGAACTTGCTTACTATGAACTTGCTTACTATGAACTTGCTTATTAATGAAATTGTTTACTATGAACTTGTTTACTATGAACTTGTTTACTAATGAACTTGTTTACTATGAACTTGTTTACTAATGAACTTGTTTACTATGAACTTGTTTACTATGAACTTGTTTACTATGAACTAGTTTACTATGAACTTGTTTACTATGAACTTGCTTACTATTAACTTGCTTACTATGAACTTGCTTATTACTGAACTTGTTTACTATGAACTTGCTTACTACGAACTTGTTTACTATGAACTTGTTTACTTCGAAGTTGTTTACTATGAACTTGTTTACTATGAACTTGTTTACTGTCAACTTGTTTACTATGAACTTGCTTATTAATGAACTTGTTTACTATGGACTTGGTTACTATGAACTTGTTTACTATGAACTTGCTTATTAATGAACTTGTTTATTAATGGACTTGTTTACTAATGAACTTGTTTACTAATGAACTTGTTTACTATGAACTTGTTTACTAATGAACTTGCTTACTATGAACTTGCTTATTAATGAACTTGCGTACCATGAACTTGTTTACTATGAACTAGTTTACTATGAACTTGTTTACTAATGAACTTGTTTACTATGAACTTGTTTACTATGACCTTGTTTACTAATGAACTTGTTTACTATGAACTTGTTTACTATGAACTTGTTTACTAATGAACTTGTTTACTATGAACTTGTTTACTATGAACTTGTTTACTAATGAACTTGCTTACTATGAACGTGCTTATTAATGAACTTGTTTACTATGAACTTGTTTACTATGAACTTGCTTACTATGAACTTGTTTACTATGAACTTGTTTACTATGAACTTGTTTACGATGAACTTGCTTACTATGAACTTGCTTACTATGAACTTGTTTACTATGAACTTGTTTACTACGAACTTGTTTACTAATGAACTTGTTTACTATGAACTTGTTTACTATGAACTTGTTTACTATGAACTTGTTTACTTTGAACTTGCTTACTATGAACTTGTTTACTATTGAACTTGTTTACTATGAACTTGTTTACTATGAACTTGTTTACTATGAACTAGTTTACTATGAACTTGTTTACTATGAACTTGCTTACTATTAACTTGCTTACTATGAACATGCTTATTAATGAACTTGTTTACTATGAATTTGTTTACTATGAACTTGTTTACTATGAACTTGTTTACTTCGAACTTGTTTACTATGAACTTTTTTACTATGAACTTGTTTACTATCAACTTGTTTACTATGAGCTTGCTTACTATGAACTTGCTTACTATGAACTTGCTTATTAATGAACTTGTTTACTATGAACTTGTTTACTATGAACTTGCTTACTATGAACTTGTTTACTATGAACTTGTTTACTATGAACTTGCTTATTAATGAACTTGTTTATTAATGAACTTGTTTACTAATGAACTTGTTTACTAATGAACTTGTTTACTATGAACTTGTTTACTAATGAACTTGCTTACTATGAACTTGCTTATTAATGAACTTGCTTACTATGAACTTGTTTACTATGAACTAGTTTACTATGAACTTGTTTACTAATGAACTTGTTTACTATGAACTAGTTTACTATGAACTTGTTTACTAATGAACTTGTTTACTATGAACTTGTTTACTATGACCTTGTTTACTATGAACTTGTTTACTAATGAACTTGCTTACTATGAACTTGCTTATTAATGAACTTGCTTACTATGAACTTGTTTACTATGAACTAGTTTACTATGAACTTGTTTACTAATGAACTTGTTTACTATGAACTAGTTTACTATGAACTTGTTTACTAATGAACTTGTTTACTATGAACTTGTTTACTATGAACTTGTTTACAAATGAACTTGTTTACTATGAACTTGCTTATTAATGAACTTGTTTACTATGAACTTGTTTACTATGAACTTGTTTACTATGAACTTGTTTACGATGAACTTGCTTACTATGAACTTGCTTACTATGAACTAGTTTACTATGAACTTGTTTACTAATGAACTTGTTTACTATGAACTTGTTTACTATGAACTTGTTTACAAATGAACTTGTTTACTATGAACTTGCTTATTAATGAACTTGTTTACTATGAACTTGTTTACTATTAACTTGTTTACTACGAACTTGTTTACTAATCAACTTGTTTACTATGAACTTGTTTACTATGAACTTGTTTACTATGAACTTGTTTACTTTGAACTTGCTTTCTATAAACTTGTTTACTAATGAACTTGTTTACTATGAACTTGTTTACTATGAACTTGTTTACTATGAACTAGTTTACTATGAACTTGTTTACTATGAATTTGCTTACTATTAACTTGCTTACTATGAACATGCTTATTAATGAACTTGTTTACTATGAACTTGCTTACTATGAACTTGTTTACTATGAACTTGTTTACTTCGAACTTGTTTACTATGAACTTGTTTACTATGAACTTGTTTACCATCAACTTGTTTACTATGAACTTGCTTACTATGAACTTGCTTACTATAAATTTGCTTATTAATGAACTTGTTTACTATGAACTTGTTTACTATGAACTTGCTTACTATGAACTTGTTTACTATGAACTTGTTTACTATGAACTTGTTTACTAGGAACTTGCTTACTATGAACTTGCTTACTATGAACTTGCTTATTAATGAACTTGTTTACTAATGAACTTGCTTACTGTGAACTTGTTTACTAATGAACTTGCTTACTATGTACTTGTTTACTATCAACTTGTTTACTAATGAACTTGCTTAATATGAACGTGCTTATTAATGAACTTGTTTACTAATGAACTTGCTTACTATGAACTTGCTTACTATGGACTTGTTTACTAATGAACTTGCTTACTATGAACTTGTTTACTATGAACTTGCTTATTAATGAACTTGTTTATTATGAACTTGTTTATTATGAACTTGCTTATTAATGAACTTGTTTACTATGAACTTGTTTACTATGAACGTGCTTATTAATGAACTTGTTTACTATGAACTTGCTTACTATGAACTTGCTTACTATGAACTTGCTTATTGATGAACCTGTTTACTATGAACTTGCTTATTAATGAACTTGCTTACTATGAGCTTGTTTACTATGAACTAGTTTACTATGAACTTGCTTACTATGAACTTGCTTATTAATGAACTTGTTTACTAATGAACTTGTTTACTATGAACTTGTTTACTATGAACTTGCTTATTAATGAACTTGCTTACTATGAACTTGTTTACTATGAACTTGCTTATTAATGAACTTGTTTACTATGAACTTGTTTACTATCGAACTTGTTTACTAATGAACTTGTTTACTATGAACTTGTTTACTATGAACTTGTTTACTAATGAACTTGTTTACTATGAACTTGTTTACTAATGAACTTGCTTACTATGAACTTGCTTATTAATGAACTTGTTTACTATCAACTTGTTTACTGTGAACTTGCTTACTATGAACTTGTTTACTATGAACTTGTTTACTATGACCTTGTTTTATATGAACTTGTTTACGATGAACTTGCTTACTATGAACTTGCTTACTATGAACTTGCTTACTATGAACTTGCTTATTAATGAACTTGTTTACTATGAACTTGTTTACTATGAACTTGCTTAATATGAATTTGTTTACTATGAACTTGTTTACTATGAACTTGTTTACTATGAACTTTTTACCATGAACTTGTTTACTATGAACTTGTTTACTATGAACTTGTTTACTATGAACTTGTTTACTATGAACTTGCTTACTATGAACTTGTTTACTATGAACTTGCTTACTATGAACTTGTTTACTATGAACTTGCTTATTAATGAACTTGTTTACTATGAACTTGTTTACTAATGAACTTGTTTACTATGAACTTGTTTACTATGAACTTGTTTACTAATGAACTTGCTTACTATGAACGTGCTTATTAATGAACTTGTTTGCTATGAACTTGTTTACTATGAACTTGCTTACTATGAACTTGTTTACTATGAACTTGTTTACTATGAACTTGTTTACTATGAACTTGTTTACGATGAACTTGCTTACTATGAACTTGCTTACTATGAACTTGTTTACTATGAACTTGTTTACTATGAACTTGTTTACTATGAACTTGTTTACTACGAACTTGTTTACTAATGAACTTGTTTGCTATGAACTTGTTTACTATGAACTTGTTTACTATGAACTTGTTTACTTTGAACTTGCTTACTATGAACTTGTTTACTAATGAACTTGTTTACTATGAACTTGTTTACTATGAACTTGTTTACTATGAACTAGTTTACTATGAACTTGTTTACTATGAACTTGCTTACTATTAACTTGCTTACTATGAACATGCTTATTAATGACCTTGTTTACTATGAATTTGTTTACTATGAACTTGTTTACTATGAACTTGTTTACTTCGAACTTGTTTACTATGAACTTGTTTACTATCAACTTGTTTACTATGAGCTTGCTTACTATGAACTTGCTTACTATGAACTTGCTTATTAATGAACTTGTTTACTATGAACTTGTTTACTATGAACTTGCTTACTATGAACTTGTTTACTATGAACTTGTTTACTATGAACTTGCTTATTAATGAACTTGTTTATTAATGAACTTGTTTACTAATGAACTTGTTTACTAATGAACTTGTTTACTATGAACTTGTTTACTAATGAACTTGCTTACTATGAACTTGCTTATTAATGAACTTGCTTACTATGAACTTGTTTACTATGAACTAGTTTACTATGAACTTGTTTACTAATGAACTTGTTTACTATGAACTAGTTTACTATGAACTTGTTTACTAATGAACTTGTTTACTATGAACTTGTTTACTATGACCTTGTTTACTATGAACTTGTTTATTATGAACTTGTTTCCTAATGAACTTGTTTACTATGAACTTGGTTATTAATGAACTTGTTTACTATGAACTTGTTTACTATGAACTTGTTTACTATGAACTTGCTTATTAATGAACTTGTTTACTATGAACTTGTTTACTATGAACTTGTTTACTATGAACTTGCTTATAAATGAACTTGTTTATTAATGAACTTGCTTACTAATGAACTTGTTTACTAATGAACTTGTTTACTATGAACTTGTTTACTAATGAACTTGCTTACTATGAACTTGCTTATTAATGAACTTGCTTACTATGAACTTGTTTACTATGAACTTGTTTACTATGAACTTGCTTATTAATGAACTTGTTTATTAATGAACTTGCTTACTAATGAACTTGTTTACTAATGAACTTGTTTACTATGAACTTGTTTACTAATGAACGTGTTTACTATGAACTTGTTTACTATCGAACTTGTTTACTAATGAACTTGTTTACTATGAACTTGTTTACTATGAACTTGTTTACTAATGAACTTGTTTACTATGAACTTGTTTACTAATGAACTTGCTTACTATGAACTTGCTTATTAATGAACTTGTTTACTATCAACTTGTTTACTGTGAACTTGCTTACTATGAACTTGTTTACTATGAACTTGTTTACTATGACCTTGTTTACTATGAACTTGTTTACGATGAACTTGCTTACTATGAACTTGCTTACTATGAACTTGCTTACTATGAACTTGCTTATTAATGAACTTGTTTACTATGAACTTGTTTACTATGAACTTGCTTAATATGAATTTGTTTACTATGAACTTGTTTACTATGAACTTGTTTACTATGAACTTTTTACCATGAACTTGTTTACTATGAACTTGTTTACTATGAACTTGTTTACTATGAACTTGTTTACTATGAACTTGCTTACTATGAACTTGTTTACTATGAACTTGCTTACTATGAACTTGCTTACTATGAACTTGCTTATTAATGAACTTGTTTACTATGAACTTGTTTACTATGAACTTGTTTACTAATGAACTTGTTTACTATGAACTTGTTTACTAATGAACTTGTTTACTATGAACTTGTTTACTATGAACTTGTTTACTATGAACTAGTTTACTATGAACTTGTTTACTATGAACTTGCTTACTATTAACTTGCTTACTATGAACTTGCTTATTACTGAACTTGTTTACTATGAACTTGCTTACTACGAACTTGTTTACTATGAACTTGTTTACTTCGAAGTTGTTTACTATGAACTTGTTTACTATGAACTTGTTTACTGTCAACTTGTTTACTATGAACTTGCTTATTAATGAACTTGTTTACTATGGACATGGTTACTATGAACTTGTTTACTATGAACTTGCTTATTAATGAACTTGTTTATTAATGGACTTGTTTACTAATGAACTTGTTTACTAATGAACTTGTTTACTATGAACTTGTTTACTAATGAACTTGCTTACTATGAACTTGCTTATTAATGAACTTGCGTACCATGAACTTGTTTACTATGAACTAGTTTACTATGAACTTGTTTACTAATGAACTTGTTTACTATGAACTTGTTTACTATGACCTTGTTTACTAATGAACTTGTTTACTATGAACTTGTTTACTATGAACTTGTTTACTAATGAACTTGTTTACTATGAACTTGTTTACTATGAACTTGTTTACTAATGAACTTGCTTACTATGAACGTGCTTATTAATGAACTTGTTTACTATGAACTTGTTTACTATGAACTTGCTTACTATGAACTTGTTTACTATGAACTTGTTTACTATGAACTTGTTTACGATGAACTTGCTTACTATGAACTTGCTTACTATGAACTTGTTTACTATGAACTTGTTTACTATGAACTTGTTTACTATGAACTTGTTTACTACGAACTTGTTTACTAATGAACTTGTTTACTATGAACTTGTTTACTATGAACTTGTTTACTATGAACTTGTTTACTTTGAACTTGCTTACTATGAACTTGTTTACTATTGAACTTGTTTACTATGAACTTGTTTACTATGAACTTGTTTACTATGAACTTGTTTACTATGAACTTGCTTACTATTAACTTGCTTACTATGAACATGCTTATTAATGAACTTGTTTACTATGAATTTGTTTACTATGAACTTGTTTACTATGAACTTGTTTACTTCGAACTTGTTTACTATGAACTTGTTTACTATGAACTTGTTTACTATCAACTTGTTTACTATGAGCTTGCTTACTATGAACTTGCTTACTATGAACTTGCTTATTAATGAACTTGTTTACTATGAACTTGTTTACTATGAACTTGCTTACTATGAACTTGTTTACTATGAACTTGTTTACTATGAACTTGCTTATTAATGAACTTGTTTATTAATGAACTTGTTTACTAATGAACTTGTTTACTAATGAACTTGTTTACTATGAACTTGTTTACTAATGAACTTGCTTACTATGAACTTGCTTATTAATGAACTTGCTTACTATGAACTTGTTTACTATGAACTAGTTTACTATGAACTTGTTTACTAATGAACTTGTTTACTATGAACTAGTTTACTATGAACTTGTTTACTAATGAACTTGTTTACTATGAACTTGTTTACTATGACCTTGTTTACTATGAACTTGTTTACTAATGAACTTGCTTACTATGAACTTGCTTATTAATGAACTTGCTTACTATGAACTTGTTTACTATGAACTAGTTTACTATGAACTTGTTTACTAATGAACTTGTTTACTATGAACTAGTTTACTATGAACTTGTTTACTAATGAACTTGTTTACTATGAACTTGTTTACTATGAACTTGTTTACAAATGAACTTGTTTACTATGAACTTGCTTATTAATGAACTTGTTTACTATGAACTTGTTTACTATGAACTTGTTTACTATGAACTTGTTTACGATGAACTTGCTTACTATGAACTTGCTTACTATGAACTAGTTTACTATGAACTTGTTTACTAATGAACTTGTTTACTATGAACTTGTTTACTATGAACTTGTTTACAAATGAACTTGTTTACTATGAACTTGCTTATTAATGAACTTGTTTACTATGAACTTGTTTACTATGAACTTGTTTACTACGAACTTGTTTACTAATCAACTTGTTTACTATGAACTTGTTTACTATGAACTTGTTTACTATGAACTTGTTTACTTTGAACTTGCTTTCTATAAACTTGTTTACTAATGAACTTGTTTACTATGAACTTGTTTACTATGAACTTGTTTACTATGAACTAGTTTACTATGAACTTGTTTACTATGAATTTGCTTACTATTAACTTGCTTACTATGAACATGCTTATTAATGAACTTGTTTACTATGAACTTGCTTACTATGAACTTGTTTACTATGAACTTGTTTACTTCGAACTTGTTTACTATGAACTTGTTTACTATGAACTTGTTTACCATCAACTTGTTTACTATGAACTTGCTTACTATGAACTTGTTTACTATGAACTTGTTTACTATGAACTTGCTTATTAATGAACTTGTTTATTAATGAACTTGTTTACTAATGAACTTGTTTACTAATGAACTTGTTTACTATGAACTTGTTTACTAATGAACTTGCTTACTATGAACTTGCTTATTAATGAACTTGCTTACTATGAACTTGTTTACTATGAACTAGTTTACTATGAACTTGTTTACTAATGAACTTGTTTACTATGAACTAGTTTACTATGAACTTGTTTACTAATGAACTTGTTTACTATGAACTTGTTTACTATGACCTTGTTTACTATGAACTTGTTTATTATGAACTTGTTTCCTAATGAACTTGTTTACTATGAACTTGGTTATTAATGAACTTGTTTACTATGAACTTGTTTACTATGAACTTGTTTACTATGAACTTGCTTATTAATGAACTTGTTTACTATGAACTTGTTTACTATGAACTTGTTTACTATGAACTTGCTTATTAATGAACTTGTTTATTAATGAACTTGCTTACTAATGAACTTGTTTACTAATGAACTTGTTTACTATGAACTTGTTTACTAATGAACTTGCTTACTATGAACTTGCTTATTAATGAACTTGCTTACTATGAACTTGTTTACTATGAACTTGTTTACTATGAACTTGCTTATTAATGAACTTGTTTATTAATGAACTTGCTTACTAATGAACTTGTTTACTAATGAACTTGTTTACTATGAACTTGTTTACTAATGAACGTGTTTACTATGAACTTGTTTACTATCGAACTTGTTTACTAATGAACTTGTTTACTATGAACTTGTTTACTATGAACTTGTTTACTAATGAACTTGTTTACTATGAACTTGTTTACTAATGAACTTGCTTACTATGAACTTGCTTATTAATGAACTTGTTTACTATCAACTTGTTTACTGTGAACTTGCTTACTATGAACTTGTTTACTATGAACTTGTTTACTATGACCTTGTTTACTATGAACTTGTTTACGATGAACTTGCTTACCATGAACTTGCTTACTATGAACTTGCTTATTAATGAACTTGTTTACTATGAACTTGTTTACTATGAACTTGCTTAATATGAATTTGTTTACTATGAACTTGTTTACTATGAACTTGTTTACTATGAACTTTTTACCATGAACTTGTTTACTATGAACTTGTTTACTATGAACTTGTTTACTATGAACTTGTTTACTATGAACTTGCTTACTATGAACTTGTTTACTATGAACTTGCTTACTATGAACTTGCTTACTATGAACTTGCTTATTAATGAACTTGTTTACTATGAACTTGTTTACTATGAACTTGTTTACTAATGAACTTGTTTACTATGAACTTGTTTACTAATGAACTTGTTTACTATGAACTTGTTTACTATGAACTTGTTTACTATGAACTAGTTTACTATGAACTTGTTTACTATGAACTTGCTTACTATTAACTTGCTTACTATGAACTTGCTTATTACTGAACTTGTTTACTATGAACTTGCTTACTACGAACTTGTTTACTATGAACTTGTTTACTTCGAAGTTGTTTACTATGAACTTGTTTACTATGAACTTGTTTACTGTCAACTTGTTTACTATGAACTTGCTTATTAATGAACTTGTTTACTATGGACATGGTTACTATGAACTTGTTTACTATGAACTTGCTTATTAATGAACTTGTTTATTAATGGACTTGTTTACTAATGAACTTGTTTACTAATGAACTTGTTTACTATGAACTTGTTTACTAATGAACTTGCTTACTATGAACTTGCTTATTAATGAACTTGCGTACCATGAACTTGTTTACTATGAACTAGTTTACTATGAACTTGTTTACTAATGAACTTGTTTACTATGAACTTGTTTACTATGACCTTGTTTACTAATGAACTTGTTTACTATGAACTTGTTTACTATGAACTTGTTTACTAATGAACTTGTTTACTATGAACTTGTTTACTATGAACTTGTTTACTAATGAACTTGCTTACTATGAACGTGCTTATTAATGAACTTGTTTACTATGAACTTGTTTACTATGAACTTGCTTACTATGAACTTGTTTACTATGAACTTGTTTACTATGAACTTGTTTACGATGAACTTGCTTACTTGTTTACTATGAACTTGTTTACTATGAACTTGTTTACTATGAACTAGTTTACTATGAACTTGTTTACTATGAATTTGCTTACTATTAACTTGCTTATATAGAACATGCTTATTAATGAACTTGTTTACTTTGAACTTGCTTACTATGAACTTGTTTACTATGAACATTTTACTTCGAACTTGTTTACTATGAACTTGTTTACTATGAACTAGTTTACCATCAACTTGTTTACTATGAACTTGCTTACTATGAACTTGCTTATATAAATTTGCTTATTAATGAACTTGTTTACTATGAATTTGTTTACTATGAATTTTTACTATGAACTTTTTACTATGAACTTGTTTACTATGAACTTGTTTACTGAAACTATCAACTTGTTTACTGAACTTGCTTACTATGAACTTGCTTATTAATGAACTTGTTTACTAATGAACTTTTGCTTTATGAACTTGTTTACTAATGAACTTGCTTACCCCTGAACTTGTTTACTATCAACTTGTTTACTAATGACTTGCTTAATATGAACGTGCTTATTAATGAACTTGTTTACTAATGAACTTGCTTACTATGAACTTGTTTTACTATGGACTTGTTTACTATTGAACTTGCTTACTATGAACTTCTTTACTACTTAGACTGTATTAATGAACTTGTTTATTATGAACTTGTTTTATTATGAACTTGCTTATTAATGAACTTTTTCTATGGACATTTACTATGAACGTGCTTATTGAACTGTTTTACTATGAACTTGTTTACTATGACCTTGCTTACTATGAACTTGCTTATTAATGAACCTGTTTACTATGAACTTGCTTATTAATGAACTTGCTTACTATGAGCTTGTTTACTATGAACTAGTTTACTATGAACTTTGTTTACTATGAACTTGTTTACTATGAACTTGTTTTACTAATGAACTTGTTTACTAATGAACTTGTTTACTATGAACTTATTTATTAATGAACTTGTTTACAAATGAACTTGTTTACTATAGAACATTTGCTTATTAATGAACTTGTTTACTATGAACTTGTTACATAATTTGTTTACTAATGAACTTGTTTACTATGAAACTTGTTTACTATGAACTTGTTTACTAATGAACTTGTTTACTATGAACTTGTTTACTATAAACTTGTTTTACTAATGAACTTGTTTACTAATGAACTTGTTTACTATGAACTTGTTTTACTATGAACTTATTTACTATGAACTTGTTTACTTTGAACTTATTTACTATGAACATTTACTATGAACTTGTTTACTAATGAACTTGTTTACTAATCAACTTGTTTACTAATGAACTTGTTTACTAATGAACTTGTTTACTACGAACTTGCTTATTAATGAACTTGCTTACTAATGAACTTGTTGACTAATAGACACTTGCTTATTAATGAACTTGTTTACTAATGAACTTGCTTATTAATGAACTAGTTTAATGAACTTGTTTACTATGAATTTGCTTACTAATGAACTTACTAATGAACTTGCTTATTAATGAACTTGTTTACTATGAACTTGCTTACTAATGAACTTGTTTACTATGAACTTGTTTACTTCGAACTTGTTTATTATTGAACTTGTTTACTAATGAACTTGTTTTACTAATGAACTTGTTTACTATGAACTTGCTTACTATGAACTTGCTTACTATCTTTTGCTTATTAAGGCACTGTTTTACTATGAACTTGTTTACTATGAACTTGCTTACTATGAACAGCTATGAACTTGTTTACTATGAACTTGTTTACTAGGAACTTGCTTACTATGAACTTATTACTATGAACTTCTTATTAATGGTGTTTACTAATGAACTTGCTCTGTGAACTTGTTTACTAATGAACTTGCTTACTATGTACTTGTTTACTATCAACTTGTTTTACTAATGAACTTGCTTAATATGAACGTGCTTTTAATGAACTTGTTTACTAATGAACTTGCTTACTATGAACTTGCTTACTATGGACTTGTTTACTAATGAACTTGCTTACTATGAACTTCTTTACTATGAACTTCATATTAATGAACTTGTTTATTATGAACTTGTTTATTATGGACTTGCTTATTAATGAACTTGTTTACTATGAACTTGTTTACAAAACGAAGTTATTAATGAACTTGTTTACTATGAACCGCTACTATGAACTTGCTTACTATGAACTTGCTTATTAATTCCTGTTTTACTAAAAACGCTATTAATGAACTTGCTTATCATGGATTGTTTTACTATGAACTAGTTTACTATGAACTTGCTTACTATGAACATCTTATTAATGAACTTGTTTACTAAATCTGGTTTACTATGAATATGTTTCACTATCAGGAAATTAATGAACTTGCTTACTATGCAACATTTACTATTAATTTGCTTATTAATGAACTTGTTTACTATGAATTGTTTACTAATGCAATTATTTACTATGAACTTGTTTACTTGAACTTGTTTACTAATGAACTTGTTTACTATGAACTTGTTTACTATAAACTTGTTTACTAATGAACTTGTTTACTGGAAGTTTACTATGAACTTGTTTACTATGAACTTATTTACTATGAACTTGTTTACTTTGAACATTTACTATGAACTTATTTACTAATGAACTTATTTACTAATGAACTTGTTTACTAATGAACTTGTTTACTAATGAACTTGTTTACTAATGAACTTGTTTACTAACGAACTTGCTTATTAATGAACTTGCTTACTAATGAACTTGTTGACTAATGAACTTGCTTATTAATGAACTTGTTTACTAATGAACTTGCTTATTAATGAACTTGCTTGCTAATGATCTTGTTGACTAATGAACCTCCTTACTAATGAACTTGCTTACTAATGAACATTGCTTATTAATGATCTTGATTATTAATGAACTTGCCTTATTAATGAACTTGCTTATTAATGAACTTGCTTTTTAATGAACTGTTTATTATTGAACTTGTTTACTAATGAACTTATTACTAATGAACTTGCTCATTAATGAACTTGCTTATTAATGAACTTGTTTATCTTTTGGCATCAAAGGCACTGTTCTGGAGTGGTTCAGTTTACATCAGCAATAGAAAAAGCTGTATCAGTCCATAAGCTATGCAAATTATTCTGTTCTTCATTTTGGTGTGCCTAGGCTCGGTTCTGGGGCAATCTTTTTCTTTGTACGCTTTGTAATACACAACATCATCAATCAACATCATTTTAATTACCACATTTAATGACGACATTGCTCTATAAGTCTGCTGAAATATCCGGACTGCCATTTGTCATAACTTCCCTTAATGATTGCGCCACCCAGATTTCTTCAGTGGATGACATCCAATAAATTGAAATTAAATGAGAACAAAACAGAAGTTATAGTGAAGCAAAGCCAAATAAACCGCTAAATTAAGATATGTTAAATTGTTGGCTAAGAAATTCCTGTTGTAAAAAGTGAAATTTAGGAGTTATCATGGATTGTACCATGTCCATGGAAGACCATATCTCACATCTGAGAAATGATTTGCTATCTGAACTAATGAACTATGCTTATTAATACAACTCCTGCTTACTAATTAATTTGCTCATTTGTCCTTTCAAGAATTGATTACTGCAATTATCTGCAGGCTGGACTTCCACTGACACAAATCAAGAAACTGCAGATAATACAAAACAATGCCGCCAGATTAGTTATGGAAGTTTCAAAAGAGAACACATTACCAATACTTAAACACCTACACTGGCTCCCAATAAAATTCCGCATTGACTACAAGATAGCTACAATGTACCAATGCCTGCACTAGGCTGACTTTTCCAGTCTACTAAAAGAGTTAGTTCCTAAATAATACCGAACAGATCACTGCGCTCAGCGAGCTAAGAAAATGATACAAACACCCAAAACTAAACTTAAGACTTTCGGAGATAAGGCCCTACAAACACAAGCAGCTAAATTTGGAACATTTTACCATGGGACGTCCAGTCTGCAGAGCCTTTGAATATACTGAAATCTCGCTTGAAGACCCACTACTTCTCCAACATTATTTAGATGAATTTTATTGAATTACGTGCTTTTACTGAATTGATTGTGATACTATTTTTTATTGATGCATCTGTTTTATGTAAAATGTTTTAATATAACATGCCATTACTAATCATTTTTGCTTGTAATGCGCCTTGAGCTCTTCTGAGGAAAGGCGCAATATAAATATTCTTCTTATCTTATTATTGACCTTGTTTAATTATAACATTGATTACTAATGACCTTGCTCATTAATGAACTTGCTTATTAATGAACTTGCTTATTATTGAACTTCTTCAGTAATGAACTTGCTTACTAAACAAATTGATTCAATAATGAACTTGTTTACTAATAAACTTGCTTATTATTGAACTTGTTTACTAATGAACTTGTTTACTAATAAACATGATTACTAACGAACTTGTTTGCTAATGAACTTGCTTATTAATGATCTTGTTGACTAATGAACTTGCTTATTAATGAGCTTGTTTACTAATAAACTTGTTTAGTAATGAGCTTGTTTACTAATAAACATGATTACTAATGAGCTCTTTTACTAATGAGTAATGTTTACTAATGAACTTGTTTACTAATAAACATGATTACTAATGAGCTTGTTTACTAATAAGCTTGTTTACTAATGAACTTGTTTACTAATGAACTTGTTTACTAACGAATTTGTTTACTAATGAGCTTGTTTACTAATGAACTTGTTTACTATGAACTTGTTTACTAATTAATTTGTTTACTAATGAACTTATTTACTAATGAACTTGTTTACTAATAACATGATTACTAATAAGCTTGTTTACTAATGAACTTGTTTACTAATGAACTTGTTTACTAATAAACTTGTTTACTAATGAACATGATTACTAATAGAACATTTACTAATGAACTTGTTTACTAATGAACTTGTTTACTAATAAACATGATTAATAATGAACTTGTTTACTAATAAACATGATTACTAATGAACTTGTTTACTAACATGATTACATGATGACTAATAAACATGATTACTAATAAACTTGTTTACTAATGAACTTGTTTACTAATAAACATGATTACTAAGAGCTTGTTTACTAATGAACATGTTTACTAATGAACTTGTTTACTAATAAACATGATTACTAATGATTTTTTTACTAACAAACATTATTACTAATGAACTTGTTTACTAATGAACTTGCTTGTTTACTAATAAACATGTTTACTAATGAACTTGTTTACTAATAAACATGATTACTAATTTGCTATGAACTTGTTTACTAATAAACATGATTACTAATGAGCTTGTTTACTAATAAACATGATTACTAATGAGCTTGTTTACTAATAAACATGATTACTAATGAGCTTGTTTACTAATAAACATGATTACTAATGAACTTGTTTACTAATAAACATGATTACTAATGAACTTGTTTACTAATAAACATGATTACTAATGAGCTTGTTTACTAATAAACATGATTACTAATGAACTGGTTTACTAATAAACATGATTACTAATGAACTTGTTTACTAATAAACATGATTACTAATGAACTTGTTTACTAATAAACATGATTACTAATGAGCTTGTTTACTAATAAACATGATTACTAATGAGCTTGTTTACTTGGCAAACATTTTCTTCAGCTTGTTTTCTAATAAACATTTACTAATGAACTTGTTTACTAATAAACTTGATTACTAATAAACATGATTACTAATGAACTTGTTTACTAATAAACATGTTTACTAATGAACTTGTTTACTAATAAACTTGTTTACTAATAACTTGTTTACTAATAAACATGATTACTAATGAACTTGTTTACTAATAAATTTGATGACTAATATTACATGATTACTAATAAACATGATTACTAATGAACTTGTTTACTAATAAATTTGATTACTAATGAACTTGTTTACTAATAAACATGTTTACTAATGAGCTTGTTTACTAATAAACATGATTACTAATGAACTTGTTTACTAATGAACTTGTTTACTAATAAACTTGATTACTAATGAGCTTGTTTACTAATGAACTTGTTTACTAATGAACTTGTTTACTAATAAATTTGAGTACTAATGAGTTAGTTTACTAATAAACATGATGAACTTTACTTGAGCTTGTTTACTAATGAACTTGTTTACTAATGAGCTTAACTAATGCTTGTTTACTAATAAACTTGTTTACTAATGAACTTGTTTTACTAGTCTTTGTTTATTAATGAGCTTGTTTACTAATGAACTTGTTTTACTAAAAACTAATGAATTTGTTTACTAATGAACTTATTTACTAATGTTGATTACAAATGACTTTTTTACTAAAGAAAATGTTTATTGAACTTGTTTTAATAGAAGCTTTGAACTAATAAACATGATTACTAATGAACTTGTTTACTAATAAACAAGTGTTTACTAATTACTTGTTTACTAATAAACATGATTACTAATGAGCTTGTTTACTAATAAACTTGTTTACTAACAAGCTTGTTTACTAATGAACTTGTTTACTAATGAACTTGTTTACTAATAAACAGCCAAGCTTGTTTACTAATGAACTTGTTTACTAATAAACTTGTTTACTTAATGAGCTTGTTTACTAACAAAATAAACTTGTCTTACTAATGACTTGTTTACTTTGTTTACTAATAATTTTCCAAATGATTACTAATGAGCTTGTTTTACTAATAAACATGATTACTAATGAACTTGTTTACTAATAAACATGATTACTAATGAACTTGTTTACTAATAAACATGATTACTAATGAGCTTGTTTACTAATAAACATGATTACTAATGAGCTTGTTTACTAATAAACATGTTTACTAATAAACTTGTTTTCTAATAAACATGATTACTAATGAAAACTTGTTTACTAATAAACATGATTCTAATAAAATGTGATTACTAATGAATTGTTTACTAATAAACATGATTACTAATGAACTTGTTTACTAATAAACATGATTACTAATGAGCATGATTACTAATAAACATGATTACTAATGAACTTGTTTTACATAAACATGATTATAAACTCTGTTGACTAATAAACATGATTACTAATGAACTTGTTTACTAATAAGCATTACTAATTGTTTACTAATAAACATGATTACTAATGAACTTGTTTACTAAGGGCATGATTACTAATGAACTTGTTTACATGATTATACAAATTTCTTTACTAATGAACTTGTTTACTAATGAACTTGTTTACTAATAAACATGATTACTAACATTTCTTTGTTTACTAATGAGCTTGTTTACTAATAAACTTAATTACTAATGAACTTGTTTACTAATTGCTAATGAACTTGTTTACTAATAAACATGATTACTAATCATGAACAGCTTTGCAGCTAATGAACTTCTTTACTAATAAACATGATTACTAATGAGCTTGTTTACTAATAAACATGATTACTAATGAAGTTACACTAATAAACTTGCCTACTAATAAACATGATTACTAATTATGTTCAACTTCCAACAGGGACTAATAAACATGATTGATTACTATTTGAGCTTGTTTACTAATAAACATGATTACTAATGATCCATTTACTAATAAACATGATTACTAATGAACTTGTTGACTAATAAACATGATTACTAATGAACATGTTGACTAATAAGTTTCATGATTACTAATGAACTTGTTTTTAAACACATGATTAATGAGCTTGTTTACTAATAAACATGATTACTAAATGAACATGTTGACTAATAAACATGATTACTAATGTACTTGTTTACTAAACATGATTACTATGCTTGTTTACTAATGAGCTTGTTTTACTAATGAGCTTGTTTACTAATGAATTTGTTTACTAATGAGCTTGTTTACTAATGAATTTGTTTACTAATGAGCTTGTTTACTGCACCACTTGTTGTTTGCTATGAACTTGTTTACTAATGAGCTTGTTTACTAATGAACTTGTTTACTAATGAGCTTGTTTACTAATAGAGCTTTGTTTACTAATGAACTTGTTTACTAATGAGCTTGTTTACTAATGACTTGTTTCTAATGAATTGTTTACTAATGAATTTGTTTACTAATATCTTGTTTACTAATGAATTTGCTTGTTAATGAACTTGCTTATTAATGTTACCATTTATTAATGAACTTGCATTATTAATGAACTTGTTTTTAATGAACTTGTTTACTAATGAACTTGGTTATTAATGAACGTGCTTACAAAATTAGGCAGGGCTTACTATGGAAATTGTTTACTAATGAACTTGTTTATTATTGAACTTGTTTACCTAATAAACTTCTTCACTAATGAACCTCATTAAAGAACTTGCTTATAAATAAAATTGCTTATTATTAAACTTGTTTACTAATCAACTTGCTTACTAAAGAAATTGCTCAATCTTGAACTTGCTTACTAATGAACTTCTTATTATTGAACTTGTTTACTAATGAACTTACTTACTAACGAACTTGCTCAATAATGAACTTGCTTATTAATGAACTTGCTTATTAATGAACATGCTTATTAATGAACTTTCTGATTAATGAACTTGCTTATTAATGGATTTACTTATTATTGAACTTGTTTACTAATGAAGTTGCTTATTAATGAATTCTTCTTCTAATGAACTTGCTTATTAATGAACTTGCTTTACTTCTTCTTGGCTTACTAATGAACTTGCTCATTAATGAACTTCCTTATCATTAATTTGCTTACTAATAAACTTTCTTACCAATGAACTTGCTCATTAATGAATTTGCTTACTAATGAACTTGCTCATTAATTCTTCTTCTTCTTATTGAACTTGTTTACTAATGAACTTCTTACTAAAGAAATTGCTCAATAATTTACTTCTTACTAATTCTTCTTCTTCTTCTTGAACTTGTTCATTAATGAACATGCTTATTAATGAACTTGCCTATTAATGAACTTATTTATTATTGAACTTGTTTACTAATGAATTTGCTTATTAATGAACTTGCTTATTAACGAACTTGTTTACTAATCAACTTGCTTCTTGAACTTGTTTTACTAATCTTCTTCTTACTATGAACTTGTTTACTAATCTTCTTCTTCTTGAACTTGTTTACTAATCTTCTTCTTTCTTGAACTTGTTTACTAATGAACTTGCTTATTAATGACTTGTTTCTAATCTTCTTCTTCTTCATAACTTCTTACTTGAACTTGTTTCTAGTCTTCTTCTTACTTGAACTTGTTTTCTAATCTTCTTCTTCTTCTTGTTTTACTAATCAACTTCTTCTAGAGACTTGTTTACTAATGAACTTCTTATTAATGAACTTGTTTACTAATCTTCTTACTTCTTGAACTTGCTTTTAATGAACTTGCTTGTTTGAATGAACTTGCTTATTAATGAACTTGTTTACTACTGAACTTGTTTACTAATGAACTTCTTATTAATGAACTTGTTTACTAATCAACTTCTTCTTCTTGAACTTGCTTATTAATGAACTTGTTTTACTAATCAACGCTTACTGATGAACTTGCTTACTGATGAACTTGCTTTTCTGAACTTGCTTTTTAATGAACTTCTTTTTAATGAACTTGTTTACGAATAAACTTGCTTATTAATGAACTTGCTTATTAATGAACTTGCTTATTAATGAACTTCTTACTATAAATTTGCTTCTTAATGAACTTGCTTATTAAAAGAACTTGCTTATTAATGAACTTGCTTAATGACTTGCTTATTAATGAACTTGCTTCCTAATCAACTTGCTTACTATGAACTTGCTTATTAATGAAATTGCTTACTAATGAACTTGTTTACTAACTCCTTCATTCTGCAAAACCATCGTCTTCTTCTTATAGTTGTATGATATAGCGACGCCGTCTTGTGCTTCGTCTCTTCTTCGGGAATTTCTTCTTCTTTTCTTCTTCTTCTGCATATTGAACGTACTTCACTTCTTGTTGGCGTCTAACTTCTTCGACCATGTAGACCTCTTCTGTAGTTTTCTTTTAGATTCAATTCTTTAGGTCCCACACACACACACTTCTTCTTCTTATACCCACACATAATCTTCTTCTTCTTCTTCATTCTTCTTCTTCTACACACACACACACACACACACACGTGTGAGGTAGCATAATATCTTCATCTTCGCCCGTTACTGGAAACAAAGTCTAAATAGAAACATCTTCTAGACTTGCCTACACGACAACATATTCAAGTGAACATGAATATTATATTGACTGAGATATAGATTTTTCTTCTTCTTCTTCTTCTTCTTCTTCTTCTTCTTCTTCTTCTTCTTCTTCTTCTTCTTCTTCTTCTTCTTCTTCTTCTTCTTCTTCTTCTTCTTCTTCTTCTTCTTCTTCTTCTTCTTCTTCTTCTTCTTCTTCTTCTTCTTCTTCTTCTTCTTCTTCTTCTTCTTCTTCTTCTTCTTCTTCTTCTTCTTCTTCTTCTTCTTCTTCTTCTTCTTCTTCTTCTTCTTCTTCTTCTT
>JAXRKP010002366.1:40000-55060 GCA_037039925.1 Doris montereyensis
ATCACTATCATTAACGTTATTGTTTGTCCTCATCATCACTATCATTCACGTCATTGTTTTTAATGCTCACTGTAATTAATATCATTGATCGTCTTTATCAGCATCACTATCATTAATGTCATTGATCGTCATCATTATCATCACTATCATTATCACCGGTGTTTATCATCATCATCACTATCATTAACGTCACTGTTTGTCATCATCATCACTATCATGGATCGTCCCATTTATCATAACTATCATTAATGTCGATGATTGTCATTATCATCACTATCATTAATGTCATTGCTTGTTAGTATCATCAGCACTATCATTAGTGTAATTGATTGTTATGATCATCAGTACTATAATTCATGTCATTAATTGTTATGAACAACAGCACTATCATTAATGTGATTTATTTTTATGATCATCAGCACTATCATTAATGTAATTGATTGTTATAATCATCAGCACTGTCATTAATGTCATTTATTGTTATGATCATCAGCACTATCAGTATTGTCATTTATTGTTATGATCATCAGCACTATCATTAATGTCATTGCTTGTTATTATCATCAGCACTATCATTATTGTCGTTGATTATTATGATCATCAGAACTATCCTTAATGTCATTGAATGTCGTCATCATAGCTTTCATTAATGTCATTGATTGTCATGATCATGATCACTATCAGTAATGTCGTTGCTCGTCCCTCATCATCATAACTATTATTAATGCCATTAATTGTCATAATCATGATTATTATCAGTAATGCCATTGATCGTTCTCATCATCATCACTATCATTAATGTCATTGATTGTCGTCATCATCACTATCATTAATGTCATTCATTGTCATGTTCATCATCACTAACAATAATGTCGTTGATCAGCCTCATCATCATCTCTATCACTAATGTCATGAATCGCGCTCATCATCATCACTATCATTAATGTCATTGATCGTCATCATCATCATCACTGTCTTTAATGTAATTGATCGTCTCCATCATCATCACTATCATTAATGTCATTGATCGTCATCATCATCATCACTGTCTTTAATGTAATTGATCGTCTCCATCATCATCACTATCATTAATGTCATTGATCGTCCTCATCCTCATCACTATCTTTAATGCAATTGATCGTCTCCATTATCATCACTATCATTAATGTCATTGATTGTCCTCATCATTATTACTATCATTAATGTCATTGATTGACCTCATCATCATCACTTTCATTAATGTCATTGATTGTCTACATCATCATCACTATCATTGATGCCATTGATTGTCTACATCATCATCACTATCATTAATGCCATTTTTTGCGTACATCATCATCACTGTATTTTAACGTCATTGTTCGGTCTCTTCATGATCACTATCATTAATGTCATTCATTGTCCACATCATCATCACTGTCATTAATGTTATTGTTCGGCCTCCTCATTATCACTATCATTAATGTCATTCATCGTCTCATCATCATCACTAACATTAATGTCGTTGATCGTCCTGATTATCATCAATATCATTAATTTCTTTGATCGTTCTCATTATCATCCTAACATTAATATCTTTGATCGTCCTAATTATCATCACTAACATTAATGTCATTGATTGTCTTTATCGTCATCACTATCATTAATGTCATTCGTCGTCCTCATCATCATCACTAACAATAATGTCGTTTATCGTCTTTATCGTCATCACTATCATTAATGTCGTTGATCGTCCTCATCATCATCACTAACAATAATGTCGTTGATCGTCCTGATTATCATCTCTATCATTAATGTCATTCATCGTCTTCATCATCAGCACTATCATTAATGTCATTAATCTGATCTCCATTATCATACCTATCATTATTTTCATCGACTGTCATGATCAACATCACTATCATTAATGCCATTTTACTGTCATGATGAACGTCACTATCCTTAATGTCATTGACTGTCATGATCAACTTCACTATCATTGATGTCATTGACTGTCATGATCAACATCACTATCATTAATGTCATTGACTGTCATGATCAACATCACTATCATTAATATCATTGACTGTCATGATCAACATCACTATCATTAATGTCGTTGACTGTCATGATCAACATCAATATTATTAATATCATTGACTGTCATGATCAACATCACTATCATTAATTTCATTGACTGTCTGCAGTCAACATCCCTATCATTAATGTCATTGACTGTCATGATCAACATCACTATCATTAATGCTCATTGACTGTCATGATCCATCCATATTATCATTGACTGTGCAGATCAACATCACTATCATTAATGTCATTGACTATCATGGTCAACATCACTATCATTAATGTCATTGACTGTCAGGATCAACATCACTATTATTAATGTCATTGACCCATCATCAACATCACTATCATTAATGTCATTGACTGTCATGATCAACATCACTATCATTAATGTCATTGACTGTCATCATAAACAATACTACCATTAATGTCATTGACTGTCATTTTCAACATCACTATCATTAATGTCATTGACTGTCATGATCAACATCACTATCATTAATGTCATTGACTGTCATGATCAAATTCACTATCATTGTGGCATTGAGTGTCATGATCAATATCACTATCATTTAATGTCATTGACTGTCATGATCAACATCACTATTATTAATGTCATTGACTGTCATTTTCAACATCACTATCATTAATGTCATTTTACTGTCATGATGAACATCCTATCCTTAATGTCATTGACTGTCATCATCAACATCACTATCATTAATGTCATTGACTGTCATTTTCAACATCACTATCATTAATGTCATTGACTGTCATGATCAACTTCACTATCATTAATGTCATTGACTGTCAGTCAGCTTCACTATCATTAATGTCATTGACTGTCATGATCAACTTCTATCATTAATGTCATTGACTGTCATGATCAACTTCACTATCATTAATGTCATTGACTGTCATGATCAACATCACTATCATTAATGTCATTGACTGTCATGATCCATATCACTATCGTTAATGTCATTGACTGTCATGATCAACACCACTATCATTAATGTCATTGTTTGTCATCATCAGCATCACTATCATTAATGTCATTGACTGTCATCATCGACATCCTTATCATTAATGTCATTGACTGTCATTGATCAACTTCACTATCATTAATGTCATTGACTGTCATGATCAACTTATTATCACTAATGTGTTGTTGTCATGATCAACATCACTATCATTAATGTCATTATTATCATGATCAACTTCACTAGCATTAATGTCATTGACTGTCATGATCAACATCACTATCATTAATGTAATTGACTGTCATCATCAACATCACTATTAATGTCATTAACTGTCATGAGTCAACATCACTATTACAATGTCGTTGACTGTCATGAATCAACATCACTATCATTAATGTCATTGACTGTCATGATCAACATCACTATCATTAATGTCATTGATTGTCATGATCAACATCACTATCATTAATGTCATTGACTGTCATGATCAACATCACTATCATTAATGTATTGACGGTCGCAGTCAACATCACTATCATTAATGTCATTGACTGTCATGATCAACATCACTATTATTAATGTCATTGACGGTCATGATCAACATCACTATTATTAATGTCATTGACTGTCAGTCAACATCACTATTATTAATGTTGTTGGCTGTCATGATCCAACATCACTATTATTAATGTCATTGACGGTCCTGATCAACATCACTATCATTAATGTCATTGACTGTCATGATCAACATCACTATTATTAATGTTTGTTGACTGTATGTCAACATCACTATTATTAATGTCATTGACTGTCATGATCAACATCACTATCATTAATGTGTTGACTATCGTGATCAACATCACTATTATTAATGTCATGTCTGTCATAATCAACATCACTACCATTAATGTCATTGACTGTCATGATCAACATCACTATCATTAATGTCATTCACTCTCATTTTTCAACATCACTATCATTAATGTCATTGACTGTCATGATCAACTTCACTATCATTAATAATGTCATTTTACTGTCATGATCAACATCACTATCCTTAATGTCATTGACTGTCATCATCAACATCACTATCATTAATGTCATTGACTGTCGCAGTCATCAACATCATTATTATTAATGTCGTTGATCGTCATGATCAACATCACTACCATTAATGTCATTGACTGTCATGATCAACATCACTATTATTAATGTCATTGACTGTCATGATCAACATCACTATTATTAATGTCCTTGACTGTCATGATCAACATCACTATCATTAATGTCATTGACTGTCATGATCAACATCATTACCATTAATGTCGTTGATCGTCATGATCAACATCACAACCATTAATGTCGTTGACTGTCATGATCAACATCACTATTATTAATGTCATTGACTGTCATGGTCAACATCACTATCATTAATGTCATTGACTGTCATGATCAACATCACTATCATTAATGTCATTGACTGTCATGATCAACACCACTATCATTAATGTCATTGACTGTCATCATCAACATCACTATCATTAATGTCATTGACTGTCATCATCGACATCCTTATCATTAATGTCATTGACTGTCATTGATCAACTTCACTATCATTAATGTCATTGACTGTCATGATCAACTTCACTATCACTAATGTCATTGACTGTCATGATCAACATCACTATCATTAATGTCATTGACTGTCATGATCAACTTCACTATCATTAATGTCATTGACTGTCATGATCAACATCACTATCATTAATGTAATTGACTGTCATCATCAACATCACTATTATTAATGTCATTGACTGTCAGTCAACATCACTGTTATTAATGTCGTTGACTGTCATGATCAACATCACTATCATTAATGTCATTGACTGTCATGAGTCAACATCACTATCATTAATGTCATTGATTGTCATGATCAACATCACTATCATTAATGTCATTGACTGTCATGATCAACATCACTATCATTAATGTCATTGACGGTCATGATCAACATCACTATCATTAATGTCATTGACTGTCATGATCAACATCACTATTATTAATGTCATTGACGGTCATGATCAACATCACTATTATTAATGTCATTGACTGTCATGATCAACATCACTATTATTAATGTTGTTGACTGTCATGATCAACATCACTATTATTAATGTCATTGACGGTCATGATCAACATCACTATCATTAATGTCATTGACTGTCATGATCACCATCACTATTATTAATGTTGTTGACTGTCATGATCAACATCACTATTATTAATGTCATTGACTGTCATGATCAACATCACTATCATTAATGTCATTGACTGTCATGATCAACATCACTATTATTAATGTCATCGACTGTCATGATCAACATCACTACCATTAATGTCATTGACTGACTGTCATGATCAACATCACTATCATTAATGTCATTCACTCTCATTTTCAACATCACTATCATTAATGTCATTGACTGTCATGATCAACTTCACTATCATTAATGTCATTTTACTGTCATGATCAACATCACTATCCTTAATGTCATTGACTGTCATCATCAACATCACTATCATTAATGTCATTGACTGTCATGATCAACATCATTATTATTAATGTCGTTGATCGTCATGATCAACATCACTACCATTAATGTCATTGACTGTCATGATCAACATCACTATTATTAATGTCATTGACTGTCATGATCAACATCACTATTATTAATGTCCTTGACTGTCATGATCAACATCACTTTCATTAATGTCATTGACTGTCAGTCAACATCACTACCATTAATGTCGTTGATCGTCATGATCAACATCACAACCATTAATGTCGTTGACTGTCATGATCAACATCACTATTATTAATGTCATTGACTGTCATGGTCAACATCACTATCATTAATGTCATTGACTGTCATGATCAACATCACTATCATTAATGTCATTGACTGTCATGTCAACATCACTATCATTAATGTCAGTGACTGTCATGATCACCATCACTATCATTAATAATGTCATTGACGGTCATGATCAACATCACTATCATTAATGTCATTGACTGTCGCCAGTCAACATCACTATTATTAATGTCATTGACGGTCATGATCAACATCACTATTATTAATGTCATTGACTGTCAGTCAACATCCCTATTATTAATGTTGTTGACTGTCATGATCAACATCACTATTATTAATGTCATTGACGGTCATGATCAACATCACTATCATTAATGTCATTGACTGTCATGATCAACATCACTATTATTAATGTTGTTGACTGTCATGATCAACATCACTATTATTAATGTCATTGACTGTCATGATCAACATCACTATCATTAATGTCATTGACTGTCAGTCAACATCACTATTATTAATGTCATCGACTGTCATGATCAACATCACTACCATTAATGTCATTGACTGTCATGATCAACATCACTATCATTAATGTCATTCACTCTCATTTTCAACATCACTATCATTAATGTCATTGACTGTCATGATCAACTTCACTATCATTAATGTCATTTTACTGTCATGATCAACATCACTATCATAATGTCATTGACTGTCATCATCAACATCACTATCATTAATGTCATTGACTGTCATGATCAACATCATTATTATTAATGTCGTTGATCGTCATGATCAACATCACCACCATTAATGTCATTGACTGTCATGATCAACATCACTATTATTAATGTCATTGACTGTCATGATCAACATCACTATTATTAATGTCCTTGACTGTCATGATCAACATCACTATCATTAATGTCATTGACTGTCATGATCAACATCTACCATTAATGTCGTTGATCGTCATGATCAACATCACAACCATTAATGTCGTTGACTGTCATGATCAACATCACTATTATTAATGTCATTGACTGTCATGATCAACATCACTATCATTAATGTCATTGACTGTCATGATCAACATCACTATCATTAATGTCATTGGTCGTCATGATCAACATCACTATCATTAATGTCGTTGATTGTCATGATCAACATCACTATCATTAATGTCATTGATCGTCATGATCAACATCACTATCTTAATGTCATTGATTGTCAGTCATCATCATAATTTTCATAAATGTCATTGATTGCCATTATCATCCTCGCTATCATTAATGTCATTGATCGTCATCATTATCATCACCATCATTATCACCGGTGTTTATCATCATCATCACTATCATTAACGTCACTGTTTGTCATCATCATCACTATCATGGATCGTCCCATTCATCATAACTATCATTAATGTCGATGATTGTCATCATCATCACTATCATTAATGTCATTGCTTTATTAGTATCATCAGCACTATCATTAGTGTTATTGATTGTTATGATCATCAGTACTATAATTAATGCCATTTAATTGTTATGAACAACAGCACTATGAATAATGTGATTTATTTTTATGATCATCAGCACTATCATTAATGTAATTGATTGTTATAATCATCAGCACTGTCATTAATGTCATTTATTGTTATGATCATCAACACTATCAGTATTGTCATTTATTGTTATGATCATCAGCACTATCATTAAAGTCATTGCTTGTTATGATCATCAGCTCTATCATTATTGTCGTTGATTATTATGATCATCAGCACTATCCTTAATGCCATTGAATGTCGTCATCATAGCTATCATTAATGTCATTGATTGTCATATCATGATCACTATCAATATCGTTGCTCGTCCTCATCATCATAACTATTATTAATGCCATTAATTGTCATAATCATGATTATTATCAGTAATGCCATTGATCGTTCTCATCATCATCACTATCATTAATGTCGTGGGATGATTGTCGTCATCATCACTATCATTAATGTCATTCATTGTCATGTTCATCATCACTAACAATAATGTCATTGATCAACCTCATCATCATACTATCAATAATGTCATGAATCATACTCATCATCATCACTATCATTAATGTGTTTTGATCGTCATCATCATCACTCATCATCACTGTCTTTAATGTAATTGATCGTCTCCATCATCATCACTATCATTAATGTCATTGATCGTCCTCATCATCATCACTATCTTTAATGCAATTGATCTCGTCTCATCATCACTATCATTAATGTCATTGATTGTCCTTATCATCATTACTAATTAATGTCATTGATTGACCTCTCATCATCATCACTTTCATTAATGTCATTGATTGTCTACATCCTCATCACTATCATTGATGCCATTGATTGTCTACATCATCATCACTATCATTAATGCCATTGGTTGTGTACATCATCATCACTGTATTTTAACGTCATTGTTCGGTCTCACATTATCACTATCATTAATGTCATTCATCGTCCTCAGCATCATCACTTTCATTAATGTCATTGTTCGGCCTCCTCATTATCACTATCATTAATGTCATTCATTGTCCACATCATCAACACTGTCATTAATGTTATTGTTCGGCCTCCTCATTATCACTATCATTAATGTCATTCATCGTCCTCATCATCATCACTAACATTAATGTCGTTGATCAATCTATGATTATCATCAATATCATTAATTTCTTTGATCGTCCTCACATTATCATCACTAACATTAATATCTTTGATCGTCCTCATTATCATCACTAACATTTTGATCTTTGATCGTTCTCATTATCATCACTAACATTAATATCTTTGATCGTCACACTCATTATCATCACTAACATTAATGTCTTTGATCGTCTTTATCGTCATCACTATCATTAATAATGTCATTTGATCATCTTTATCGTCATCACTATCATTAATGTCATTGATCGTCCTCATCATCATCACTAACAATAATGTCGTTGATCGTCCTGATTATCCACTATCATTAATGTCGTCGTTTGTTCGTTCACGTTCGTTCCTACGTTCATCTACTCTCATTAATGTCGTTCATCGTCTTCAGTCTTCATCATCGGCATATCATTAATGTCATTAATCGATCTCATTATCATCCCTATCATTAATGTCATTGACTGTCATGATCAACATCAATATCATTAATAATGTCGTTGTTCTTTAATCATTTTCAACATCGCTATCATTATTGTCATCGACGGTCATGATCAACATCACTATCATTAATGCCATTGACTGTCATGATCAACATCACTATCCTTAATGTCATTGACTGTCACAGTCAACATCACTATCATTAATGTCATTGACTGTCATGATCAACATCACTATCATTAATGTCATTGACTGTTAGTCAACATCCCTATCATTAATGTCGTGACTGTCATGATGCTACTATCATTAATGGTGACTGTCATCATCAACGCTCTCATTAATGTATTGACTGTCATGATCAACATCACTATCCTTCATGATCACTTCACTATATTAATGTCATTCACTGTCATGATCAACATCCCTATCATGTCATTGACTGTCATGATCAACATCACTATCATTAATGTAGTGACTGTCATGTTCAACATCACTATTATTAATGTCATTGACTGTCATGATCAACATCCCTATCATTAATGACATTGACTGTCATGATCAACATCACTATCATTAATGTCATTGACTGTCATGATCAACATCCCTATCATTAATGTCATTGACTGTCATGATCAACATCACTATCCTTAATGTCATTGACTGTCATGATCAACATCACTATCATTAATATCATTGACTGTCATGATCAACTTCACTATCATTAATGTCATTGACTGTCATGATCAACATCACTATCATTAATGTCATTGACTGTCATGATCAACATCACTATTAATAATGTCATTGACTGTCATTTTCAACATCACTATCATTAATGCCATTTTACTGTCATGATGAACATCACTATCCTTAATGTCATTGACTGTCATAATCAACTTCACTATCATTAATGTCATTGACTGTCATGATCAACATCACTATCCTTAATGTCATTGACTGTCATCATCAACATCACTATCATTAATGTCATTGACTGTCATTTTCAACATCAGTATCATTAATGTCATTGACTGTCTTCAACATCACTATCATTAATGTCATTGACTGCCATTTTCAACATCACTATCATTAATGCATTGACTGTCATGATCAACTTCACTATCATTAATGTCATTTACGTCATGATGAACCTCCTTTATCATAATGTCATTGACTGCCATCATCAACATCATATATTATTATGTTGACTGTCACAGTCAACATCACTATTATTAATGTCATTGACTGTCATGATCAACATCGCTATCATTAATGTCATTGACTGTCATGATCTGACATATATCATTAATGTCGTTGATTGTCATAATCAACATCACTATCATTAATATAATTGATCGTCGCGATCAACATCACTATCTTAATGTCATTGATTGTCTTGATCTCCACTTTTCATAAATGTCATTGATTGCCATTATCATTATCACTATCATTAAATTCATCGATTGTCATGATCATCATCATTTTCATTAATGTCATTGGTGTCATTATCATTATAACTATCATTAATGTCGTGGTACTAGATCTTCACACTATCATTAATGTCGTTGTCATGACAATCATCACTATCGTGTCGTTGATCATCCTCATCATCAATACTATCATTAATGACATTGATCGTCCTCATCGTCATTACTATCATTAATGACATTGATCGTCCTCATCGTCATCACTATCATTAATGCCATTGATCGTCCTCTTCCTCATCATCATCAACATCATCATCATTATTATCATTAATGTCATTGATCGTCCTCTTCATCATTACTCTCATTAATGTCATTGATTGTTCTCATCATCATCATTATTATTAATGTGTTTATCGTCTCATCATCATCACTATCATTAATGTTGTCTATCGTCCTCATCATCATCACCATCATAAATGGTATTGATCGTCCTCATCATTATCACTATTATTAATGTTATTGATCGTCCTCATCATCAGTGACTATCATTAATATTGTTTATCGTCCTCATCGTCATCATCACGATCATTAATGTTGTTTATCGTCGTCATCATCATCACTATCATTAATGTTGTTTATCGTCCTCATCATTACTCTCATTAATGTCATTGATCGTCCTCATCATTATCACCATCATTAATGTTATTGGATCGTCCTCATCATCACTATCAGTAATGTTATTGATCGTCTCATCATCAATAATATCATTAATTTTATTGATCATCTCATCATTATCACTATCATTAATGTAATGTCGTCCTCATCATCATAATATCATTATTTTCGTGATCAGTTCCATCGTATCACTATCATTAATATCATTGATCGTCTCCTCATCATCATCACTATCATTAATGTCATTGATCGTCCTCATCATCATGCTATCAGTAATAATGTCGTTTATCGTCCTCATGATCATCACTATCATTAATGTCTTTTATCGTCCTCATGATCATCACTATCATTAATGTCGTTTATCGTCCTCATGATCATCATTATCATTAATGTCGTTTATCGTCCTCATGATCATCACTATCATTAATGTCGTTTATCGTCCTCATGATCATCACTGTCATTAATGTCATTGATCGTCCTCATCATCATCACTATCATTAATGCCGTTTATCGTCCTCATCATCATTACTATCATTAATGTCGTTTATCGTCCTCATCATCATTACTATCATTAATGTCATTGATTGTCTTTATCACCTCCACTATCATTAATGTCCTTGATTGTCTTTATCACCACCACTATCATAAATGTCATTGATTGTCTTTATCACCTCCACTATCATAAATGTCATTGATTGTCTTTATCACCTCCACTATCATAAATGTCATTGATTGTCTTTATCACCTCCACTATCATAAATGTCATTGATTGTCTTTATCACCACCACTATCATAAATGTCATTGATTGTCTTTATCACCTCCACTATCATAAATGTCATTGATTGTCTTTATCACCACCACTATCATTAATGTCATTGATTGTCTTTATCACCTCCAATATCATTATTGTCATTGATTGTCTTTATCACCACCACTATACATTAATGTCATTGGTTGCGTCTTTATCTGCAATATCATTAATGTCATTGATTGTCTTTATCACCTCAATATCATTAATGTCATTGATTGTCTTTATCACCTCAATATCATTAATGTCATTGATTGTCTTTATCACCTCCAATATCATTAATGTCATTGATTGTCATTATCACTACCACTATCATTAATGTCATTGATTGTCTTTATCACCTCCACTATCATTAATGTCATTGATTGTTCTTATCGCCTCCAATATCATTAATGTCATGATTGTCTTTATCACCTTAATTATCATTAATGTCATTGATTGTCTTTATCACCACCACTATCATTAATGTCATTGATTGTCTTTATCACCTCCACTATCATTAATGTCATTGATTGTCTTTATCACCTCCACTATCATTAATGTCCTTGATAGTCCCCATCACCATTACTATCATTGATGCCTTTGATCGTTTTTATTAACACCACTATAATTAATGTCATTTTATCGTACCCATCCTCATTGCTATCATCAATATCATTGATCGTCCTCATCATCATCACTATCATTAATGTCATTCATCGTCCTCATCATCATCACTATCATTAATGTCATTGATCGTCTTCATCATCATTACTATCATTAATGTCATTGATCGTCCTCATCATCATTACTATCATTAATGTCATTGATCGTCCTCATCATCATTACTATCATTAATGTCATTGATTGTCCTCATCATCATTACTATCATTAATGTCATTGATCGTCCTCATCATCATCACTATCATTAATGTCATTGATCGTCCTCATCATCATCACCATCATTAATGTCATTGATTGTACTCATCATCATCACTATCATTAATGTCGTTCATCGTCCTCATCATCATCACTATCATTAATGTCATTAATCGTCTTCATCATCATTACTATCATTAATGTCATTGATCGTCCTCATCATCATTACTATCATTAATGTCATTGATCGTCCTCATCATCATTACTATCATTAATGTCATTGATCGTCTTCATCATCATTACTATCATCAATGTCATTGATCGTCTTCATCATCATCACTATCATTAATGTCATTTATCGTCTTCATCATCATTACTATCATTAATGTCATTGATCGTCTTCATCATCATTACTATCATTAATCTCATTCATCGTCTTCATCATCATTACTATCATTAATCTCATTGATCGTCTTCATCATCATTACTATCATTAATCTCATTGATCGTCTTCATCATCATTACTATCATTACTGTCATTGATCGTCTTCATCATCATCACTATCATTAATGTCATTTATCGTCTTCATCATCATTACTATCATTAATGTCATTGATCGTCCTCATCATCATTACTATCATCAATGTCATTGATCGTCTTCATCATCATCACTATCATTAATGTCATTGATCGTCTTCATCATCATCACTATCATTAATGTCATTGATCGTCTTCATCATCATCACTATCATTAATGTCATTGATCGTCTTCATCATCATTACTATCATTAATGTCATTGATCGTCCTCATCATCATTACTATCATCAATGTCATTGATCGTCTTCATCATCATCACTATCATTAATGTCATTTATCGTCTTCATCATCATTACTATCATTAATGTCATTGATCGTCTTCATCATCATTACTATCATTACTCTCATTGATCGTCTTCATCATCATTACTATCATTAATCTCATTGATCGTCTTCATCATCATTACTATCATTAATCTCATTGATCGTCTTCATCATCATTACTATCATTACTCTCATTGATCGTCTTCATCATCATTACTATCATTAATCTCATTGATCGTCTTCATCATCATTACTATCATTAATGTCATTGATCGTCCTCTTCATCATTACTATCATTACTCTCATTGATCGTCTTCATCATCATTACTATCATTACTCTCATTGATCGTCTTCATCATCATTACTATCATTACTCTCATTGATCGTCTTCATCATCATTACTATCATTACTCTCATTGATCGTCTTCATCATAATTACTATCATTACTCTCATTGATCGTCTTCATCATCATTAATATCATTAATGTCATTGATCGTCTTCATCATAATTACTATCATTCTTGTCATTGATCGTCTTCATCATGATTACTATCATTAATGTCATTGATCGTCTTTATCATCATTACTATCATTACTCTCATTGATCGTCTTCATCATCATTACTATCATTAATGTCATTGATCGTCTTTATCATCCTTACTATCATTACTCTCATTGATCGTCTTCATCATCATTACTATCATTAATGTCATTGATCGTCTTCATCATCATTACTATCATTAATGTCATTGATCGTCTTCATCATCATCACTATCATTAATGTCATTGATCGTCTTCATCATCATTACTATCATTAATGTCATTGATCGTCCTCTTCATCATTACTATCATTACTCTCATTGATCGTCTTCATCATCATTACTATCATTAATGTCATTGATCGTCTTCATCATCATTACTATCATTACTCTCATTGATCGTCTTCATCATCATTACTATCATTACTCTCATTGATCGTCTTCATCATCATTAATATCATTAATGTCATTGATCGTCTTCATCATCATTACTATCATTAATGTCAATTGATCGTCTTTATCATCATTACTATCATTACTCTCATTGATCGTCTTCATCATCATTACTATCATTACTCTCATTGATCGTCTTCATCATCATTACTATCATTACTCTCATTTATCGTCTTCATCACCATTACTATCATTAATGTCATTGATCGTCCTCATCACCATTACTTTCATTAATGACATTGGAACTGAAGGAGGAAAAGTAGTAGGAAATGCCATTCTGTTGTTCACTCCACTGTCGTTATTTTTGCTACCGTATGCCTTGCTTCCAATCATCTTGACTTTGTTGCTGATGTTGTCGGGGTATA
>JAXRKP010002367.1:0-42500 GCA_037039925.1 Doris montereyensis
ATATTCTCTTATTCTCATTGTTTATATTATCTAGATAAAATGTTAATACATTTTGTTTATTGATTTCTACACCTTTCAACCCCATTTATTCGTTACAAAATTGCATCAAACGAATGTCAACAGTGCTGACATGTTAGTAGGAATATTAGAATAAATAGTAAGGAAAAAATAGATAGTATTTTTAAGGGGGGGGGGGGGGTGGAAAACATTTGTAAATTAACTTTCCTCGATCTCGCATGCCTTTTTTATCATCAAACGAATGTCAACAAAAATGTTCAAGCATGAACTCTTTTTGCTTACTGACTCGCAGATCACAATAAGTGAAAAGTGAAAAATGTGATATTATGTAAAAGCACTTATGGTAACAACATCTTCATTGACAAAAAGTCATGTCTGATTTCATTTACATAACTACAGGAGCACCCCAAAGGGGATGTGTTATCACCTTTCCTATGTACAGCTTACACACGATTGTGAAATACTAAATTCATATAAAACAAGTCTTATTATATTTGCAGATGAGATTGTAATTCAAGGTCACATAATTATCAAACATCGGAAACATGTCAATTGGTTTGTTAAGTGGTGTGATTTCTTATTTCTTATGTTAAAAAGACAAAAGAAATTACGATTGATTTCCGAAACAGGAAAGATCTATTTGACTCCTTTTTATTAATGAGTGAAAAAGTAGAAGTGGGAAAATATATTATAATATTTTGTTTAACAATAGGCAATCAGCTTAACTGGAAATGTCATCCAAATCATTTATATTAAAAAAAGCTAAATTCCGTGCTATGTTTTCTGCGAAGATTAGAATATTTTCTGGTACTATTTTTACAAAATCGCTCCTCAAAGTGTTATCTGTTTTTTTGCTGACTTGTTGGGGTAGGAATATTAGAATAAATAGTAAGGAAAAAAACAGATAGTATTGTTAAGGGGGTGGAAAAAAAACTTTCCTCGATGTCGCATGCCTTTTTATTACAAATTGTCAACAACAAAAATGTCACACCCATCATTTGGACAAAATTCAATTCTCAAATGGAATCGAACGTCCTATCCCCTTAAGATGAAAACAAGAAATATAATACAGAAACTCATTTATGCCAACATCTATTAAGCTCTTGAAAAATTTTTCTTTGCAATATTGTCTCCTTTGATTTTTATTTAATGTTAACGTTTACTATTCCACGTCTTGCCACAGTTATTATCGTATATTTATTCATTAGCATTGTTTATTTTGTCTTGTTGTATAATTTAACTGACGAAACGATGTGTCTATTTTGGACAATAAATCTCTTGAATCTTGAATCTTGAATTTTTAATCTTGAATCTTGAATCTTGAATCTTGAATCTTGAACGTTGAATCTTGAATCTTCTTGAATCTTGAATCTTGAATCTTGAATCTTGAATTTTGAATTTTGAATCTTGAACCTTGAATCTTAGATCTTGAATCTTGAATCTAAAATCTTGAATCGTGAATCTTAAACTTGAATCTTCAATCTTGAATAATGAATCTTGAATCTTGAATATCTCAGATATCACTGTGTGGCGACAATTGAAAGCTGTGGGACTACGATACATATATCCATATGTAGGAACACACCTCGGACCCCGTCAGAGACAAACCGGCCTCGGCTGTATTTTTTCACAGATTTTGATTTTGATTTGCCCTGTAACCGGCCAATGACTCTTTGGCGTGCACAGAGTGTTGTGATCTGCACTCGGGACCTCCTTTTTATTGTCCGTCTCCGAAGGGGCTAGGTATCGCCCCACCTACCTGAACTGGGAAGTAGGGGGGGGGGAGGTTTTGCTCGAAAAAAAAATCACCCTTTGGTGGGGCTCGAATCAACTACCTATTGGTTGAGAAGCTGACACCTTGCCTATGGACTATCGAGTTCTCATGTGTTGGTCCGAGCCTTGGTGTTTTTTCTCTCATGAGAGTAAATTCAATGTTTTTTCTCTCATGAGAGTAAATTCGATGTTTTTTCTCTGATGACAGTAAATTCGATTTTTGTTTCTCTTGATTTTTCTCTCATGAGAGTAAATTTGACGTTTTTTTCTCTGATGTGAGTAAATTTAATGGGTTTTTTTTTCTCTGATGAGAGTAACTTCGATGTTTCTTTCTCTCATGAGAGTAAATTTGATTTTTTCTCTCATGAGAGTTAATTCGATGTTTTTATTCTCTGATGAGAGTAAAATCGATAGGACACTGTTTTATTCTCTGATGAGAGTAAATTCGATGTGATCTGTTTCAGTCTCTGATGAGAGTAAATTCGATGAGATCTGTTTTATTCGCTGATGAGAGTAAATTCGATGAGATCTGTTTTATTCTCTGATGAGAGCAAATTCGATGGGATACTGTTTTATTCTCTCATCAGAGTCAATTCGATGAAACTGTTTTATTCTCTCATCAGAGTCAATTCGATGGGAAACTGTTTTATTCTCTCATCAGAGTCAATTCGATGGGAAACTGTTTTATTTTCTCATCAGAGTCAATTCGATGGGAAACTGTTTTATTCTCTCATCAGAGTCAATTCGATGGGACACTGTTTTATTCTCTCATCAGTGTCAATTCGATGGGAAACTGTTTTATTCTCTCATCAGAGTCAATTCGATGGGAAACTGTTTTGTTTTCTCATCAGAGTAAATTCGATGGGAAACTGTTTTATTTTCTCATCAGAGCAAATTCGATGGGAAACTGTTTTTATTCTCTGATGAGAGTCAATTCGATGGGAAACTGTTTTATTCTCTGATGAGAGTCAATTCGATGGGAAACTGTTTTATTCTCTCATCAGATTAAAATCATGTTTGAGACGATCCTTAGTCAGAAGATATTACCATTTTTTGAGAGATTCCAACTTCTTCCCCTGTTCTAAGATGATAATGACGGAGCCCTACAGCAAGTGAATAACACATAACTTCACTTACTCTTGAACAAACATGAATTTGGTACATTTGACTGGTATTCACGCTCACCAGACTTGTCGCGGAACGAACACTTATGGGATGAGATCGGTAGATGAGTAAGACGAAGAGCTGACGTAAGAGGAGACTTGATTCAGTTGCAGGCAGTATTGATGGAGGAGGAGGACTACCATACCATTCCCTCAATGGGAATGCCGGCCGTCAGTACTTACACCCATCAAAATTTTGTAAACACAAACAACGTTTAGGAATGAGCAATAATGTCAATAACAACACCTTGTTAGATATTCATATGCAAAGGCAAACACAGAGAACAACGTACACGCTGGGACGTTGATCGCGATGATGAAATAAGTAGCGATGAAATGATCAACATCGCCTAAATTAACTACAGCAGACGAAATAATTACATGTGATTTTCAGCCGTTAGTTATCACCTTTCAGAGCTTCAAAGAAAAATTGAAAATTTTGGCATCTGGTTGAAATATCGAATCCAGACACTTTTATCGGTGGTTAAACATAGTTGATACCCGGCATTTCTTTTTTTGGCATCTGGTTGAAATATCGAATCCAGACACTTTTATCGGTGGTTAAACATAGTTGATGCCCGGTATTTCTTTTTTTTGGCATCTGGTTGAAACATAGAATCCAGACACTTTTACCAGTGGTTAAACATGGTTGATACCCGGAACTTTTTGTGTTTTTTTGGCATCTGGTTGAAATATCGAATCCAGACACTTTTATCGGTGGTTAAACATGGTTGATACCGGAATTTTTTTTGGCATCTGGTTGAAATATCGAATCCAGACACTTTTATCGGTGGTTAAAGTGGTTAAACATGGTTGATCCAGACACTTTTATCGGTGGCATTTACCCGGCATTGTTTTTGACATCTAGTTGAACCATCGAATCCAGACACTTTTATCGGTGGTTAAACATGGTTGATACCCGGCATTGTTTTGACATCTAGTTGAAACATCGAATCCAACACTTTTATCGGTGGTTAAACATAGTTGATACCCGGCATTTTTTTGGGCATCTGGTTGAAGTATCGAATCCAGACACTTTTTATCGGTGGTTAAACATAGTTGATACCGGCATTGTTTTTTTGACATCTGGTTGAAATATCGAATCCAGACACTTTTATCGGTGGTTAAACATGATTGATACCCGGCGTGCTTTTTGGCATCTGGTTGAAACATCGAATCCAGACACTTTTATCGGTGGTTAAACATAGTTGATACCCGGCATTTTTTGTTTATTTTTGGCATCTGGTTGAAATATCGAATCCAGACACTTTTATCGGTGGTTAAACATGGTTGATACCCGGAATTTGTTTGGCATCTGGTTGAAATATCGAATCCAGACACGTTTATCGGTGGTTAAACATGGTTGATGCCTGAATTTGTTTGTTTTGGCATCTGGTTGAAATATCAATCCAGACACTTTTATCGGTGGTTAAACATAGTTGATGCCGGCATTGTTTTTGACATCTGGTTGAAACATCGAATCCAGACACTTTTATCGGTGGTTAAACATGGTTGAAACATAGTTGAAACATCGAATCCAGACACTTTATCGGTGGTTAAACATTTTTTGTTTTTGGCATCTGGTTGAAATATCGAATCCAGACACTTTTATCGGTGGTTAAACATGGTTGATGCCCGGCACATCTGGTTGAAATATCGGACACTTTTATCGGTGGTTAAACATGATTGATACCCGACATTGTTTTGGCATCTGGTTGAAATATCGAATCAGACACTTTTATCGGTGGTTAAACATAGTTGATACCCGGCATTGTTTTTTTGGCATCTGGTTGAAATATCGAATCCAGACACTTTTATCGGGTGGTTAAACATGGTTGATACCGGCATTGTTTTGGCATCTGGTTGAAATATCGAATCCAGACACTTTTATCGGTGGTTAACATGGTTGATACCCGGCATTGTTTTTTTTGGCATCTGGTTGAAACATCGAATCCAGACACTTTTATCGGTGGTTAAACATAGTTGATACCCGGAATTAAACATGTTTGTTTTTTGGCATCTGGTTGAAATATCGAATCCAGACACTTTTATCGGTGGTTAAAATGGTTGATACCCGGCATTGTTTTTTGGCATCTGGTTGAAAATCGAATCAGACACTTTTATCAGTGGTTAAACATGGTTGATACCCGGAACATCTGGTTGAAATATTACACTTTTATCGGTGGTTAAACATGGTTGATACCCGGCATTGTTTTTGACATCTGGTTGAAATATCGAATCCAGACACTTTTATCGGTGGTTAAACATGGTTGATACCCGGCATTGTTTTTTGGCATCTGGTTGAAATATCGAATCCAGACACTTTACCGGTGGTTAAACATGGTTGATACCCGGAATTTGTTTTTCTTTGGCATCTGGTTGAAATATCGAATCCAGACACTTTTATCGGTGGTTAAACATGGTTGATACCCGGCATTGTTTTTTTTTGGCATCTGGTTGAAATATCGAATCCAGACACTTTTATCGGTGGTTAAACATGGTTGATACCCGGCATTTTGTTTGTTTTTGGCATCTGGTTGAAACATCGAATCCAGACACTTTTATCGGTGGTTAAACATAGTTGATACCCGGCATTTTTGTTTTTTTTTGGCATCTGGTTGAAATATCGAATCCAGACACTTTTATCGGTGGTTAAACATGGTTGATACCCGGCATTGTTTTTTGGCATCTGGTTGAAACATCGAATCAGACACTTTTATCGGTGGTTAAACATAGTTGATACCCGGCATTGTTTTTGGCATTGGTTGAAAATATCGGACACTTTTATAAACATGGTTGATAATTTTTTTTTTGGCATCTGGTTCGAATCCAGACACTTTTATCGGTGGTTAAACATGGTTGATACCCGGCATTTTTGGCATCTGGTTGAAATATCGAATCCAGACACTTTTATCGGTGGTTAAACATGGTTGATACCCGGAATTGTTTTTTTTTTTTGGCATCTGGTTGAAATATCGAATCCAGACACTTTTATCCGTGGTTAAACATGGTTGATACCCGGCATGTTGTTTTTGGCATCTGGTTGAAATATCGAATCCAGACACTTTTACCAGTGGTTAAACATGGTTGATACCCGGTATTTTTTTGGCATCTGGTTGAAATATCGAATCCAGACACTTTTATCGGTGGTTAAACATGGTTGATACCCGGAATTTGTTTTTGGCATCTGGTTGAAATATCGAATCCAGACACGTTTATCCGTGGTTAAACATGGTTGATACCCGGCATGTTGTTTTTGGCATCTGGTTGAAACATCGAATCCAGACACTTTTATCGGTGGTTAAACATTGTTGATACCCGGTATTATTTTTGGCATCTGGTTGAAACATCGAATCCAGACACTTTTGTCGGTGGTTAAACATGGTTGATACCCGGCATTGTTTTTGGCATCTGGTTGAAATATCGAATCCAGACACTTTATCGGTGGTTTAACATAGTTGATACCCGGCATTTTTTTTTTGGCATCTGGTTGAAACATCGAATCCAGACACTTTTATCGGTGGTTAAACATAGTTGATACCCGGCATTGTTTTTGGCATCTGGTTGAAATATCGAATCCAGACACTTTTATCGGTGGTTAAACATGATTGATACCCGGCATTGTTTTTGGTATCTGGTTGAAATATCGAATCCAGACACTTTTATCGGTGGTTAAACATGGTTGATACCCGGAATTTGTTTTTTTTGGCATCTGGTTGAAATATCGAATCCAGACACTTTTATCGGTGGTTAAACATAGTTGATACCGGCATTGTATTTTTTTTGGCATCTGGTTGAAATATCGAATCCAGACACTTTTATCGGTGGTTAAACATAGTTGATACCCGGCATTTTTTTTTGGCATCTGGTTGAAATATCGAATCCAGACACTTTTATCGGTGGTTAAACATGATTGATACCCGGAATTTGTTTTTGGCATCTGGTTGAAACATCGAATCCAGACACTTTTATCGGTGGTTAAACATAGTTGATACCCGGCATGTTTTTGGCATCCGGTTGAAGTATCGAATCCAGACACTTTTATCGGTGGTTAAACATAGTTGATACCCGGCATTTTTTGGCATCTGGTTGAAACATCAATCCAGACACTTTTTATCGGTGGTTAAACATGATTGATACCTGGCATTGTTTTTTGGCATGTGGTTGAAACATCGAATCCAGACACTTTTATCGGTGGTTAAACATAGTTGATACCCGGCATTTTTTTGGCATCTGTTTGAAATATCGAATCCCGACACTTTTATCGGTGGTTAAACATGGTTGATACCCGGCATTTTTGGCATCTGGTTGAAATATCGAATCCAGACACTTTTATCGGTGGTTAAACATGGTTGATACCTGGCATTGTTTTTGGCATCTGGTTGAAACATCGAATCCAGACACTTTTATCGGTGGTTAAACATAGTTGATACCCGGCATTTTTTTTTTGGCATCCGGTTGAAGTATCGAATCCAGACACTTTTATCGGTGGTTAAACATAGTTGATACCCGGCATTGGTTTGGCATCTTTGAAATATCGAATTTTTATCGGTGGACAAACATGATTATTTGAGTATTGTTTTTGGCATCTGTTGAAATATCGAATCCAGACACTTTTATCGGTGGTTAAACATGGTTGATACCCGGCATTGTTGTTTTTGGCATCTGGTTGAAACATCGAATCCAGACACTTTTTTATCGGTGGTTAAACATAGTTGATACCCGGCATTTTTGGCATCTGGTTGAAACATCGAATCCAGACACTTTTATCGGTGGTTAAACATAGTTGATACCTGGCATTTGTTTTTGGCATGTGGTTGAAACATCGAATCCAGACACTTTTATCGGTGGTTAAACATAGTTGATACCCGGCATTTTTTTTTTGCATCTGTTTTGAAATATCGAATCCAGACACTTTTATCGGTGGTTAAACATGGTTGATACCCGGAATTTGTTTTTTGGCATCTGGTTGAAATATCGAATCCAGACACTTTTATCGGTGGTTAAACATGGTTGATACCCGGCATGTTGTTTTTGGCATCTGGTTGAAACATCGAATCCAGACACTTTTATCGGTGGTTAAAACATAGTTGGTACCCGGACATTTGTTTTTGGCATCTGGGTGAAACATCGAATCCAGACACTTTTATCGGTGGTTAAACATATTGATACCCGGCATTTTTTGTGTGCATCTGGTTGAAACATCGAATCCAGACACTTTATCGGTGGTTAAACATAGTTGATACCCGGCTTTTTTTTGTGCATCTGGTTGAAACATCGAATCCAGACACTTTTATCGGTGGTTAAACATGGTTGATACCCGGAATTTGTTTTTTTTGGCATCTGGTTGAAATATCGAATCCAGACACGTTTATCGGTGGTTAAACATGGTTGATACCCGGCATGGCATCTGGTTGAAACATCGAATCCAGACACTTTTATCGGTGGTTAAACATAGCTTATTTTTGGCATCTGGTTGAACATCGAATCCAGACACTTTTGTCGGTTAAACATTTTTTTTGACATCTGGGTGAAATATTGAGAACTTTTATCGGTGGTTTCATGGTTGATACTGGCTTTTTTTGTGTGCATCCATCGAATCCAGACACTTTTATCGGTAGTTAAACATTGTTTAATTGTTTTTGGCATCTGGTTGAAACATCGAATACCCGGAATTTGATTTGTTTTTGGCATCTGGTTGAAAATATCGAATCCAGACACTTTATCGGTGGTTAAACATGGTTGATACCCGGCATTGTTTTGCAGCATCTGGTTGAAATATCAAATCCAGACACTTCTATCGGTGGTTAAACATAGTTGATACCCGGCATTGTTGTTGTTTGAAATATCGAATCCAGCTTTTATCGGTGGTTAAAACATGATTGATAACATCTGGTTGAAACATCAATCCAGACACTTTTATCGGTGGTTAAACAAACGGAATTTTTTTTTTTTTGGCATCTGGTTGAAATATCGAATCCAGTACTTTTATCGGTGGTTAAACATAGTTGATTATTTTTTGGCATCGTTGAAGTATCGAATGAACTTTTATCGGTGGTTAAACATAGTTGATACCCGGCATTGGTTTTGTTTTTGGCATCTGGTTGAAACTCGAATTTTATCGGTGGTTAAACATGATTGATACCCGGCATTTTCGTTGGTTACATATAGTTGATTCGGCATCTGGTTGAAACATCGAATACAGACACTTTGATCGGTGGTTAAACATAGTTGATACCCGGCATTTTTTGGCATCTGGTTGAAACATCGAATCCAGACACTTTTATCAGTGGTTCTGGTTGAATTTTTCGGCATGTGGTTGAAACATCGAATCCAGACACTTTTATCGGTGGTTAAACATAGTTGATACCCGGCATTTTTTGTGTGCATCTGGTTGAAACATCGAATCCAGACACTTTTATCGGTGGTTAAACATGGTTGGTACCCGGAATTTGTTTTTGGCATCTGGGTGAAACATCGAATCCAGACACTTTTATCGGTGGTTAAACATATTGATACCCGGCATTTTTTTGTGCATCTGGTTGAACATCGAATCCAGACACTTTTATCGGTGGTTAAACATAGTTGATACCCGGCTTTTTTTGTGTGCATCTGGTTGAAACATCGAATCCAGACACTTTTATCGGTGGTTAAACATCATTGTTTTTTGCATGTGGTTGAAACATCGAATCCAGACACTTTTATCGGTGGTTAAACATTTGATCCGGCATTTTTTTGGCATCTGGTTGAAATATCGAATCCAGACACTTTTATCGGTGGTTAAACATGGTTGATACCGGCATTGTTTTTTTGGCATCTGGTTGAAAATATCGAATCCAGACACATTGGTGGTTAAACATGGTTGATAATTGTTTTTGGCATCTGGTTGAAATATCGAATCCAGACACTTCTATCGGTGGTTAAACATTGTTGGTACCCGGCATTGTTTTTTGGCATCTGGTTGAAACATCGAATACAGACACTTTATCGGTGGTTAAACATAGTTGATACATTTTTGTTCTGTTTTGGCATCTATCGAATCCAGACACTTTTATCGGTGGTTAAACATGGTTAATACCCGGCATTTTGTTTTTGGCATCTGGTTGAAGTATCGAATCCAGACACTTTTTATCGGTGGTTAAACATAGTTGATACCCGGCATTTTTGTTTGTTTTTGGCATCTGGTTGAAATATCGAATCCAGACAATTGGTGGTTAAACATGGTTGATACCCGGACATCTGGTTGAAGTATCGAATCCAGACACTATCGGTGGTTAAAACATAGTTGATACCCGGCATTTTTGTTTTGTTTTGGCACCTGGTTGAAATATCGAATCCAGACACTTTTATCGGTGGTTAAACATAGTTGATACCCGGCATTTTTTTTTTGGCATCTGTTTGAAATATCGAATCCAGACACTTTTACCAGTGGGTAAACATGGTTGATACCGGAATTTGTTTTTTTTTTTTGGCATCTGGTTGAAATATCGAATCCAGACACTTTTATCGGTGGTTAAACATGGTTGATACCCGGAATTTGTTTTTGGCATCTGGTTGAAATATCGAATCCAGACACTTTTATCGGTGGTTAAACATAGTTGATACCCGGCATTGTTTTTGGCATCTGGTTGAAACATCGAATCCAGACACTTTATCGGTGTTAAACATAGTTGGTACCCGGCATTGTTTTTGCATCTGGGTGAAATATCGAATCCAGACACTTTTATCGGTGGTTAAACATAGTTGATACCCCGGCATTGGCATTTGAAACATCGAATCCAGACACTTTTATCGGTGGTTAAACACAGTTGATACCCGGCTTTTTTTGTGTGCATCTGGTTGAAATATCGAATCCAGACACTTTTATCGGTGGTTAAACATGGTTGATACCCGGCATTGTTTTTTGGCATCTGGTTGAAACATCGAATCCAACACTGTTATCGGTGGTTAAACATGGTTGATACCCGGCATTGTTTTTGGCATCTGGTTGAAATATCGAATCCATGACACTTTTATCGGTGGTTAAACATGGTTGATACCCGGCATTGTTTTTTTTTTGGCATCTGGTTGAAATATCGAATCCAGACACTTTTATTGGTGGTTAAACATGGTTGATACCCGGCATTGTTTTTGGCATCTGGTTGAAATATCGAATCCAGACACTTCTATCGGTGGTTAAGCATGGTTGATACCCGGCATTGTTTTTGGCGTCACATTGATCGGTGGTTAAACATAGTTGATACCCGGCATTTTATCGGACACTTTATCGGTGGTTCTACCCGGGTTTTTGGCATCTTATCGAATCCAGACACTTTTATCGGTGGTTAAACATGGTTGATACCTGGCATTGTTTTTCTGGTTGCATCGTGGTTGGTTAAACATCACCGGCATCATCTGGTTGAAAATATCCAGACCAGACACTTTTATCGGTGGTTAAACATAGTTGATACCCGGCATTTTTGTGTTTTTGCATCTGGTTGAAATATCGAATCCAGACACTTTTATCGGTGGTTAAACATGGTTAATACCCGGCATTTTGTTTTTGGCATCTGGTTAGTTGGACACTTTACCGGAATTTTGTTTTGTTTTGGCATCTGGTTGAAACATCGAATCCAGACACTTTTATCGGTGGTTAAACATATTGATACCCGGCATTTATTGCATCTGGTTGAAACATCGAATCCAGACACTTTATCGATGATTTAAACCTGGTTGATACCCCGGCATTTTGTTTTTGTGTGCATCTGGTTGAAACATCGAATCCAGACACTTTTATCGGTGGTTAAACATGGTTGATACCTGGCATTGTTTTTTGGCATGTGGTTGAAACATCGAATCCAGACACTTTTATCGGTGGTTAAACATGGTTGATACCCGGCATTTTTGGCATCTGGTTGAAATATCGAATCCAGACACTTTTATCGGTGGTTAAACATGGTTGATACCCGGCATTGTTTGAAACATCGAATCCAGACACTTTATCGGTGGCATGGTTGATACCGGAATTTGGATCTGGTTGAAATATCGAATCCAGACATCTTTTATTCGGTGGTTAAACATGGTTGATACCCGGCATTGTTTTTGGCATCTGGTTGAAATATCGAATCATCGGTGGACACTTCTATCTTCTATCCGGTGGTTAAACATGGTTGATACCCGGCATTGTTTTTGGCATCTGGTTAAAACATCGACTTTGTCGGTGGTTAAACAGACATATTGTTTTGGCTCTGGTTAGGCTCAAATCCAGACACTTTATCGATGGTTAAACATAGTTGATACCCGGCATTTCTTTCTGTTTTTGGCATCTGGTTGAAATATCGAATCCAGACACTTTTATCGGTGGTTAAACATAAGTTGATACCCGGCATTTCTTTTTGGCATCTGGTTGAAACATCGAATCCAGACACACTTTTATCGGTGGTTAAACGGTGGTTAAACAGTTGATACCCGACACATCTGGTTAAACATAATTTGTTTTGGCATCTGGTTGAAATATCGAATCCAGACACTTTTTCGGTGGTTAAACATAGTTGATACCCGGCATTGTTTTTTGGCATCTGGTTGAAATATCGAATCCAGACACTTTTATCGGTGGTTAAACATAGTTGATACCCGGCATTTTGTTTTGAAACATCGAATCCAGACACATCTAGTTGATAATCTGGTTATCGAATCCAGACACTTTTATCAGTGGTTAAACATGGTTGATACCCGGCATTGTTTTTGCATCTGGTTACGAATCCAGACACTTTTATCGGTGGTTAAACATGGTTGATACCCGGCATTGTTTTTGGCATCTGGTTGAAATATCGAATCCAGACACTTTTATCGGTGGTTAAACATAGTTGATACCCGGCATTTTTTTTGGCATCTGGTTTGAAATATCATAGTTGATATCCATTGTTTTTGACACTTTTCGAATCCAGTGTGGTTAAACATGATTGATACCGGCATTGTTTTTGGCATCTGGTTGAAACATCGAATCCAGACACTTTTATCGGTGGTTAAACATAGTTGATACCCGGCATTTTTGTTTTTTGGCATCTGGTTGAAATATCGAATCCAGACACTTTTATCGGTGGTTCATGGTTGAACATGGTTGATACCCGGTGGAATTTGTGGCATTAGTTTTTTTTTGGCATCTGGTTGAAATATCGAATCCAGACACTTTTATCGGTGGTTAAACATGGTTGATACCCGGCATTTTCTTGTTTTTGGCATCTGGTTGAAATATCGAATCCAGACACTTTTATCGGTGGTTAAACATGGTTGATACCCGGCATTTTTTTGGCATCTGGTTGAAACATCGAATCCAGACACTTTTATCGGTGGTTAAACATAGTTGATACCCGGCAATTGTTTTTGGCATCTGGTTGAAACATCGAATCCAGACACTTTTCCGGTGGTTAAACATGGTTGATACCTGGCATTGTTTTCGGCATCTGGTTGAAACATCGAATCCAGACACTTTTATCGGTGGTTAAACATAGTTGATACCCGGCATTTTTTGTGTGCATCTGGTTGAAACATCGAATCCAGACACTTTTATCGATTGTGGTTAAACACAGTTGATACCCGACATTTTTTTGGCATCTGGTTGAAACATCGAATCCAGACACTTTTATCGGTGGTTAAACATATTGATAGTTGATACCCGGACATTGTTTACCCGGCTTTTTTGGCATCTGGTTGAAACATCGAATCCAGACACTTTATCGGTGGTTAAACATGGTTGATACCTGGCATTGTTTTTTGGCATGTGGTTGAAACATCGAATCCAGACACTTTTATCGGTTAAACACGCATTGTTTTTGGCATCTGGTTGAAATATCGAATCCAGACACTTTTATCGGTGGTTAAACATGGTTGATACCCGGCATTGTTTTTTTTTTGGCATCTGGTTGAAATATCGAATCCAGACACTTTTATTGGTGGTTAAACATGGTTGATACCCGGCATTGTTTTTGGCATCTGGTTGAAATATCGAATCCAGACACTTCTATCGGTGGTTAAACATGGTTGATACCCGGCATTGTTTTTGGCATCTGGTTGAAACATCGAATCAGACACTTTTATCGGTGGTTAAACATAGTTGATACCCGGCATTTTTCGGTGGTTCTGTTTTTGGCATCTGGTTGAAATATCGAATCCAGACACTTTTATCGGTGGTTAAACATGATTGATACCCGGCATTGTTTTTGGCATCTGGTTGAAAACATCGAATCCAGACACTTTTATCGGTGGTTAAACATAGTTGATACCCAGCATTTTGTAGTTTTGTTTTTGGCATCTGGTTGAAATATCGAATCCAGACACTTTTATCGGTGGTTAAACATGGTTGATACCCGGCATTGTTTTTCGGCATCTGGTTGAAACATCAATCCAGACACTTTTATCGGTGGTTAAACATAGTTGATACCCGGCATTTTTGTTTTGTTTTTGGCATCTGGTTGAAATATCGAATCCAGACACTTTTATCGGTGGTTAAACATGGTTGATACCCGGCATTTCTTTGAAACATTGAATCCAGACACATCGGTGGTTCTGTTTGATCTGGTTATCGAATCCAGACACTTTTATCGGTGGTTAAACATGGTTGATAGTTGATCTGGTTATCCCAGACATTTTATCGGTTTAAACATAGTTTTGGCATTGTTTTTGGCTGGTTGAAATATCGAATCCAGACACTTTTATCGGTGGTTAAACATGGTTGATACCCGGCATTTTTTTGGCATCTGGTTGAAATATCGAATCCAGACACTTTTATCGGTGGTTAAACATACCCGGTTGATACCCGGACACTTTTATCGGTGGTTTGTTTTTGTTTTTGCATCTGGTTGAAATATCGAATCCAGACACTTTTATCGGTGGTTAAACATGGTTGATACCCGGCATTTGTTTTGGCATCTGGTTGAAATATCGAATCCAGACACTTTTATCGGTGGTTAAACATAGTTGATACCCGGCATTGTTTTTTGGCATCTGGTTGAAATATCGAATCCAGACACTTTTATCGGTGGTTAAACATGGTTGATACCCGGATTTGTTTTTGGCATCTGGTTGAAACATCGAATCCAGACACTTTTATCGGTGGTTAAACATAGTTGATACCCGGCATTTTGTTTTTTGGCATCTGGTTGAAATATCGAATCCAGACACTTTTATCGGTGGTTAAACATAGTTGATACCCGGCATTTTTTTTTGGCATCTGGTTGAAATATCGAATCCAGACACTTTTATCGGTGGTTAAACATGGTTGATACCCGGCATTGTTTTTGGCATCTGGTTGAAATATCGAATCCAGACACTTTTATCGGTGGTTAAACATGGTTGATACCCGGAATTTGTTTTTTTGGCATTGGTTTGAAATATCGAATCCAGTCACTTCTGTCGGTTTTTGGGCATACCCTGGCATCTGGTGAAATATCGAATCCAGACACTTTTATCGGTGGTTAAACATGGTTGATACCCGGCATTGTTTTTGGCATCTGGTTGAAATATCGAATCCAGACACTTTGATCGGTGGTTAAACATGGTTGACGATACCCGGCATATTGTTTTTTGGCATCTGGTTGAAACATCGAATCCAGACACTTTTATCGGTGGTTAAACATGGTTGATACCCGGCATTGTTTTTGGCATCTGGTTGAAATATCGAATCCAGACACTTTTATCGGTGGTTAAACATAGTTGATAGTTGATACCCGGCATTGATTTTTTTTTGGCATCTGGTTGAAATATCGAATCCAGACACTTTTATCCGGTGGTTAAACATGGTTGATACCCGGCATTGTTTTTGGCATCTGGTTGAAACATCGAATCCAGACACTTTTATCGGTGGTTAAACATAGTTGATACCCGGCATTTTTGTTTTTTTGGCATCTGGTTGAAATATCGAATCCAGACACTTTTATCGGTGGTTAAACATAGTTGATACCCGGCATTGTTTTTTGGCATCTGGTTGAAACATCGAATCCAGACACTTTTATCGGTGGTTAAACATGGTTGAACCCGGCATTGTTTTTGGCATCTGGTTGAATCCAGACACTTTTATCGGTGGTTAAACATGGTTGATAACCCGGCATTTTTGTTTTTGGCATCTGGTTGAAATATCGAATCCAGACACTTTTATCGGTGGTTAAACATAGTTGATACCCGGCATTTTTGTTTTTTTTGGCATCTGGTTGAAATATCGAATCCAGGATAAATCGGTGGTTAAACATGGTTATACCGGCATCTGGTTGAAACATCGAATCCAGAACACTTTTTATCGGTGGGTTGATACCCGGCATTTTTGTTTTGTTTTTGGCATCTGGTTGAAATATCGAATCCAGACACTTTTATCGGTGGTTAAACATCTGGTTGAAATAGTAACAGTTTTATACGGGATACCCGGCATTTTTGTTTGTTTTTGGCATCTGGTTGAAATATCGAATCCAGACACTTTGATCGGTGGTTAAACATGGTTGATACCCGGCATTTTGGGGATCTGGTTGAATCAGACACTTTTATCGGTGGTTAAACATGGTTGATACCCGGCATTGTTTTTGGCATCTGGTTGAAACATCGAATCCAGACACTTTTATCGGTGGTTAAACATGGTTGATGCGGAATTTGTTTTGGCATCTGGTTGAAAAGAATCCAGACACTTTAATCGGTGTTAAACATCTCAATCTATCTGGTTGATCAATCCAGACAATCGGTGGCACTGTGAGACCGGGCATTGTTTTTGGCATCTGGTTGAATCATCAATGACTTTTATCGGTGGTTAAACATGGTTGATACCCGGCATTGTTTTTGGCATCTGGGTGAAACATCGAATCCAGACACTTTTATCGGTGGTTAAAATAGTTGATACCGGGCATTTTATTTGTTTTGGCATCTGGTTGAAATATCGAATCCAGACACTTCTATCGGTGGTCAAACATGGTTGATACCCGGCATTGTTTTTGGCATCTGGTTGAAACATCGAATCCAGACACTTTTGTCGGTGGTTAAACATGTTCGATACCCGGCATATTGTTTTTGGCATCCTGGTTGAAACATCAAAATCCAGACACTTTTATCGATGGTTGAACAATCAAACGCATCTTTGGTCTCGAATCCAGACACTTTTTATCGGCGGTTAAACATGGTTGATACCTGGCATTTTTTTGGCATCTAGTTGAAACATCAAATCCAGACACTTTTATCGGTGGTTAAACATGATTGATACCCGGCATATTGTTTTTGGCATCTGGTTGAAACAAATCCAGACACTTTTATCGGTGGTTAAACATAGTTGGTCCCAACATTTTTTGGTTAAACATAGCGATACCCTACATTTTGGCATCTGGTTGAAATAATCAGCTTTTATCGGTGGTTAAACATAGTTGATACCGGAATACGTCGTGACCATTACCGGGATAAGTCTTTAACCGTGAAATCAGAAATGATGGGTGAAAGATGGGGATGTTAAAATCATTGAAATTAGAATTACAGACTTGAACTTTCAGTCGCTGTGCGTGTAGAGTCAGGAAAGAACACCTTTAATCATGTTCTCTCAATCTATCGACAACCCAACCGCACTGTGACGGGCTGCTGATCACAATGATATAAGTCAACGTGTCAGTAAGTAAAAGTCGCGACCACTTGGTGAATGGGGAATTCGATAGTCCAGAGGCGAGGTCACAAGTTCAACCCCGACGGTGGTTGAAAATATTTCTCGAGTGAAAAGTATGTGTAGGTCTACCCCCCCCCCTGCCCCTGGTCTAGGTAGGTGAATCGGTACTTAGTCCCATTTGAGTTGGACAATCAAAAGATGTGCAGGTCACAACATACACTGCGCACTTTAAAAATCGCTTGGTGAAAAGATGCAGGTCACAACATACACTGCGCACTTTAAAGATCGCTTGGTGAAAAGATGTGCTGGTCACAACATACACTGCGCTTTAAAGATCGCTTGGTAAAGATCAGTCCCCAACTACACTGGCACTTTAAAGATCCTTGGTGAAAAGATGTGCAGGTCACAACATACACTGCGCACTTTAAAGATCGCTTGGTGAAAGATGTGCAGGTCACAACATACACTGCGCACTTTAAAGATCGCTTGGTGAAAAGATGTGCAGGTCACAACATACACTGCGCACTTTAAAGATCACTTGGCTGTCTACAGGAGAATCTGGGAAAACTACAAACCCCACTTAAACCCTGAGGTGATCTTAGCTGTGGGTGTGGGTAAAATCAAATCAAAATCTGGACAAATTATGATGATACAATCATGCCTGAAATCAAATCAAAATCTGGACAAATTATGATGATACAATCATGCCTGAAATCAAATCAAAATCTGGACAAATTATGATGATACAATCATGCCTGAAATCAAATCAAAATCTGGACAAGTCGTGATACAATCATGCCTGAAATCAAATCAAAATCTGGACAAGTCGTGATACAATCATGCCTGAAATCAAATCAAAATCTGGACAAGTCGTGATGCAATCATGCCTGATATCAAATCAAAATCTGGACAAATTATGATGATGCAATCATGCCTGACATCAATCAAAATCTGGACACGTCGTGATGCAATCATGCCTGACATCAATTCAAAATCTGGACAAGTCGTGATGCAATCATGCCTGACATCAAATCAAAATCGGGACAAGTCGTGATGCAATCATGCCTGACATCAAATCAAAATCTGGAAAAGTCGTGATGCAATCATGCCTGACATCAATTCAAAATCTGGACAAGTTGTGATGCAATCATGCCTGACATCAAATCAAAATCTGGACAAGTCGTGATGCAATCATGCCTGACATCAAATCAAAATTTGGACAAGTCGTGATGCAATCATGCCTGAGATCAGCTGGTGGGTTCCCAGACTGGCTTATAGATAAGACGATCGGGGGCAGATACCTGAATAATAAATAATTTGTTTACCTCCTGAATTACGAATTAAGTTTTCTTAATTCAGTGTTGTCTTCTTTCACTCCCACTTTCCTTCTTTTTTTTCCGTTTTTTGGGGGGAGTGGGGGTGGGAAGTTGAATTCATGATTACGAACGAGCAGCCTCCATTCCTTTTCTGGTCAGAGTCTAGAGTCTAAATCCAGGGACTTAAATAAGTTTCAAACTCTCCCATAATTACTGATGGCTTAAGTCTCCAACATGCAAACGCAGCCATTGTTGTTGCAGTCATTAGTTCTCGATCTAGGCTTCTACCAGGAATAATCATACATGTACTTTCTTTTTTCTTTTTTCTTTTTCTTTTTAGAAGTGGCTATTCATAGATTTATCTAACAACAAACAGCCTCAATCTCGAGATCAAGATGTAGTGGCAAACTCGTCATATCTGTGAGTGGCTAGTGTCCCAAAAAAGAAGTTTCCAAAAAAATTGTTGGTCTCGGTGAGTTCAAGGAATACTTGATGTACTGTTATTTAATTTAGATATTCCAAATTATACATTTTACTGCAACGGAATAATTAAAGTCTAAATTCGAATTGGGAGGAACTGATTTTACTATGTCATACGAAGACACCTCCTGCCATTGCATTGCGAGAATGAAAGAAACAACGTAGAGTTATCATTGAAAAGATTTACACTATTACAAGGACAAAACATTATACTTCTACTTTACATCTACACTATTGCAAGGAAAAGACGTTAACATCAAACATTATTGTAGATATAGATGATGCTATTAGCTTGCTTTAGGTCTCATGAATTCCTATTTAGTTTTTTTCAATATATCAATCACAATCAGTCCACACTAATCTTTATTTAAATGGAAAACTTTTTATCCAGCTTCCTTCAGTATATCATTCTTCTCTCTGGGACGATTCCCCACATGACAACCACAGCTGAATAATAGAAAAATTTCCTGCCCATGAATTATTCAATTAGTTTCAAGAAAGCGCAAATTATATGAGTAGAAATGAGCCTAGAGGTCGCAGAAATACGTTTCCACTGTTTCAACGGACGAGAATGATAGGCTAATGAATATATGACCTTTGAATGGATAAGAATGATAGTCTAGTGGATATATGACCTTTGAATGGATGAGAATGATAGACTAGTGGATATATGACCTTTGAAAGGATAAGAATGATATACTAATGGATATATGACCTTTCGACGGATAAGAATGATAGGCTAGTGGATATATGACATTTGAACGGATGAGAATAATAGGATAGTGGATATATGACTTTTTGAACGGAAGAGAATGATAGGATAGTGGATATATGACTTTCGAACGGATGGGAATGATAGGCTAGTGGATATATGACCTTTGAACGGATAAGAATGATAAGATAGTGGATATATGACCTTTGAACGGATAAGAATGATAAGATAGTGGATATATGACCTTTGAACGGATAAGAATGATAAGATAGTGGATAAATGACCTTTGAACGGATGAGAATGATGGGATAGTGGATAAATGACCTTTGAACGGATAAGAATGATAAGATAGTGGATATATGACCTTTGAACGGATGAGAATAATAGGATAGTGGATATATGACCTTTGAACGGATGACAATGATAGGCTAGTAGATATATGACTTTTGAACGGATGAGAATGATAGGCTAGTGGATATATGACTTTGAAGCGATGAGAATGATAGGCTAGTGGATATATGACTTTTTAAAGCATGAGAATGATAGGCTAGTGGATGTGTGACTTTTGAACGGATGAGAATGATAGGCTAGTGGATACATTAACTTTGAACGGATGAGAATGATAGGCTAGTGGATAAATTAACTTTGAACAAATGAGAATGATAGGCTAGTGGATATATTAACTTTGAACGAATGAGAATGATAGGCTAGTGGATATATTAACTTTGAACGAATGAGAATGATAGGCTAGTGTATATATTAACTTTGAACAAATGAGAATGATAGGCTAGTGGATATATTAACTTTGAACGAATGAGAATGATATGCTAGTGGATATATTAACTTTGAACGAATGAGAATGATAGGCTAGTGGATATATTAACTTTGAACGAATGAGAATGATAGGCTAGTGGATATATTAACTTTGAACGGATGAGAATGATAGCCTAGTGGATATATGACTTTTCAAAACGGATGAGAATGATAGGCTAGTGTATATATTACTTTTGAACAGAGGTTAACGATATGCTAGTGGATATATTACATTTGAACAGAGGATAACGATAGGCTAGAGGATATATTACTTTTGAACTGATGAGAATGATAGGCTAGTGGATATACTACTTTTGAACTGATGAGAATGATAGGCTAGTGGATATACTACTTTTGAACTGATGAGAATGATAGGCTAGTGGATATACTACTTTTGAACTGATGAGAATGATAGGCTAGTGGATATACTACTTTTGAACTGATGAGAATGATAGGCTAGTGGATATACTACTTTTGAACTGATGAGAATGATAGGCTAGTGGATATACTACTTTTGAACTGATGAGAATGATAGGCTAGTGGATATATATGACCTTTGAAACGGATGAGAATAATAGGCTAGTGGATATATGACTTTTGAACTGATGAGAATGATAGGCTAGGGGATATATGACTTTTGAACGAATGAGAATGGTAGGCTAGTAGATATATGACTTTTGAACGGATGAGAATGATAGGCTAGTCGATATATGACTTTTGAACGGATGAGAATGATAGGCTAGTGGATATATGACTTTTGAACGGATGAGAATGATAAGCTAGTGGATGTATGACTTTTGAACGGATGAGAATGATAGGCTTGTGGATATATGACTTTTGAACGGATGAGAATGATAGGCTAGCCGATATATGACTTTTGAACGGATGAAAATAATAGGCTAGTGAATATATGCCCTTTGAACGGATGAGAATAATAGGCTAGTGGATACATGAATTTTGAACGGATGAGAATGATAGTCGAGTGGATATATGACTTTTGAACGGATGAAAATAATAGGCTAGTGAATATATGCCCTTTGAACCGATGAGAATAATAGGCTAGTGGATATATGACCTTTGAATGGATACGAATGATAGGCTAGTGGATATATGACTTTTGAACGGATACGAATGATAGGCTAGTGGATATATGACCTTTGAATGGATACGAATGATAGGCTAGTGGATATATGACCTTTGAACGGATGCGAATGATAGGCTAGTGGATATATGACCTTTGAATGGATACGAATGATAGGCTTGTGGATATATGACTTTTGAACGGATGAGAATGATAGGCTAGTGGATATATGATTTTTGAACGGATGAAAATAATAGGCTAGTGAATATATGCCCTTTGAACGGATGAGAATAATAGGCTAGTGGATATATGACCTTTGAACGGATGAGAATGATAGACTGGTGGATATATGACTTTTGAACGGATGAAAATGATACGCTGGTGGATACATGGCTTTTGAACAGAGGATAATGATAGGCTAGTGGATATATTACTTTTGAACAGAGGATAACGATATGAGAGGTGGATATATTACTTTTGAAAAGAGGATAATGATATGCTAGTGGATATATTACTTTTGAATAGAGGATAACGATAGGCTAGTGGATATATTACTTTTTAACAGAGAATAATGATAGGCTGTGGATATATTACTTTTGAACTGATGAGATTGATAGGCTAGTGGATATATTACTTTTGAACTGATGAGATTGATAGGCTAGTGGATATATTACTTTGAACTGCTGAAAAATGATGGGCTAGTGGATATATTACTTTTGAACTGCTGAAAAATGATAGGCTAGTGGATATATTACTTTTGAACTGCTGAAAAATGATAGGCTAGTGGATATATGACTTTTGAACTGCTGAAAAATGATAGGCTAGTGGATATATTACTTTTGAACTGCTGAAAAATGATAGGCTAGTGGATATATTACTTTTGAACTGCTAAAAAATGATAGGCTAATGGATATATGAGCTTTGAACGCAAGAGAATGATAGGATAATGGATATATGAGCTTTGAACGGAAGAGAATGATAGGCTATTGGATATATGAGCTTTGAACTGATGAGAATAATAGGCTAATGGATATATGAGCTTTGAACTGATGAGAATGATAGGCTAATGGATATATGAGCTTTGAACTGATGAGAATGATAGGCTAATGGATATATGAGCTTTGAATGGAAGAGAATGATAGGATAATGGATATATGAGCTTTGAACGGAAGAGAATGATAGGCTAATGGATATATGAGCTTTGAACTGATGAGAATGATAGGCTAATGGATATATGAGCTTTGAATGGAAGAGAATGATAGGCTAATGGATATATGAGGTTTGAACGGAAGAGAATGATAGGCTAATGGATATATGAGTTTTGACGGGATGAGAATGATAGGCTAATGGATATATGAGCTTTGACGGGATGAGAATGATAGGCTAATGGATATATGAGCTTTGACCGGAAGAAAATGATAGGCTAGTGTATATATGAGCTTTGAACGGATGTGAATGATAGGCTAGTGGATATATGAGCTTTGGACGGATGTGAATGATAGGCTAATGGATATTTGAATTTTTTAAAGCTGTAAATAAAAACTTGAATTTTTACGTTTCATCTGGTAGGGTGGGAGTGGGGAGGATATGCAAGAAAAACGATGTTTGGATTGTTTAGAACAACCGGCAAAAATATGTTTGCTCTCAGTGGCTTGCTGACAGAACCTTCACGTACATAGAATGACCAACCCAGAATAATATTTAGACAAAACGACTACAAGAAAATGGGAATAAAAAGAAGCATGAAAAAATGACGGAGGACAGGAAATGATGTAATGAAAGAAAGCCAAATACGTATCTCTTTGTATCTAGATACGAAGGGTGATGAAATACAAATCTGCCTGAATATGAATAAAAAACGGACATGAAATTATACATATTAACATTTATTTTTCTCTTAAGTCCCCAGCTGGCGCGACGTATTTTTTTCACGCTCTTTGACCTTAAAAAGTCCTTGAAAGTAAAAATGGTTGGGCTGGGTCCCAGCCATGCTTCGTCATGAAATCTTCTTCCTTCCAACTCCTTCTTCAGTATATCCAAAGAGAAAGAAAACAAACAAACAATTGTCCCATATCTGTCAATAAAACATGGTTGTATCAGTATGACCCCGAGATAAAATCACACTCCGTGCAATGAGAACAGCCATCAGAACCAACCCCAAACAAAGCCAAAACGTGTTGATTGGCAGCGAAGGCCATGCTCATTATTTTGCGACGCATAAACAGAATCATTCTTTCTGATTAACTACACGGTTGGAAAAACTTGTTGATGTGCCTGAAAGGTTGGCTCTTGCAAAACAATCAATCAATTTCCATTTTACAAGACAATACACAATCGAAGTGGGCTACAGTTTCCATTTTACAACACAATACACCAACACACCGGGCTACAGTTTATATTTTACAACACAATACACCAACACACCGGGCTACAGTTTATATTTTACAAGACAATAGACCAACACACCAGGCTACAGGACTACCAGTTTATATTTTACAACAAGACAATACACCAACACACCGGGCTACAGTTTATATTTTACAAGACAATACACCAACACACCGGGCTACAGTTTATATTTTACAACACAATACACCAACACACCGGGCTACAGTTTATATTTTACAGTTTATATTTTACAAGACAATACACCAACACACCGGGCTACAGTTTATATTTTTTACAAGACAATACACCAACACACCGGGGCTACAGTTTATATTTTACAACTCCGTCGTTCTTATTTCCATGTCTGGCACAGACCAACACACATGACAAACAGTTTATATTTTACAACACAATACACCAACACAGTTCAATGGCGTTTCAACTGAAGTGAAACATCAATATATACAACCACTTTTACGTTCAACCGGCGTTTCAATGTGAAGCAATTTACAACACAATACACCAACACACCGGGCTGCAGTTTCCACGAATAGCAGACAAACCACTTTTTTAAATTCAATCCGTTTTCAAGACAATACTGGCCAACAGTAATCTGAGATGGGAAAATGCACAGTTTATATTTCATGACAAACAGATCATATTTATTCCCAACACTTTTTTACGTTCAGTTTATATTTGTACAACACAATACACCAACACACCGGGCTACAGTTTATATTTTACAAGACAATACACCAACACAACGTGGCTACAGTTTATATTTTACAAGGTGAAGTACACCAACACACCGGGCTGCAGTTTATATTTTACAAGAGATATGTTAAACACTGAACATGCAAAAGATCATATGCAGTTTATTATTTTAGACAACACATGTGGGCTACAGTTTATATTTTACATAATACATACAACACAACACACGGGCTGCAGACAACCAGACGAATGCAGCAGACAAAAGAGCTTTTGAAATTCAACTCCGTCGTTCTTATTTCCATGTCTGGCATCTGGCGCTTTCAGACTCTTTTTTCTTTTCAGTAATCTGAAGAAAAAACTGATATGAAGAAGATTTAGATGACAAACAGATGTCGATGCCTAGTCAACTAGATATGGATAGATCAAGATAGGTGAGATACCAATACGTTAGATGAGATAGCAAACTTTATACATGTTAGTTTCAATGTGAAGCAATAGATAGTGAAATACCAGGGATAGCCATAGAAATAGATAGGCTGAGACTGCCAACCACTTTTACGTTCAATAGCGTTTCAATCGCCAGATAGCAATGGTGAATACATCAATAGATAGATAGAAACGTATATATGAGGACTATAGATAACCACTTTTATCAATAGATAGATGGCGTTTCAATGATGAAGCAATGGTGAGACACCAATGCCATAGAAACGTGGATGAGATAGATCAATAGATATATAACCATTTTTACGTTAAATTTCAAGGTTCAATAGTGTGACGATAGATATTTTAGATAGAAAAAGCAAAAGAAATGTTAAGATCAGTAGATAGATAGAAAGATGGCTGATAGCCAAGTCCATTTTTACGTTCAACTCAGGGCATTTCACAGGTGAAGTATTCTTCCCTTTCGAGATTCCCTTGTTCTTCATGCGAGAGATTTCATAAAAAAAAAATGACAAATGTGTTGGACTAATAAGATCATATTTATTCCTTTATATTACATAAAGATTTAATTCATCATCTAACTCGGTCTATCTATGATTCTTTGGTTGCAAAATTGTGTGATTCAGAGGCAAGTATGTATACTACTCCAGGATTAAGGTAAGAGGCAACACATATACTACTCAGGATTAAGGTAGATAGATATATACTACTGGATATATATATAGGGAATTATATTACTCAGGATTAAGGTAATAGCAAAATTATACTACTCCGTGATTAAGGTAGATGCAAAGAGATAGATAGATTAGGGGGAATAGCATAGATAGATCAGGATTATAGATAGATATATACTGCTCAGATAAGGTTATAGATAGATATATAGATTAGATAGATAGAAAGACTATATACTCAGGATTAAGATAGATAGATAGATATACTACTCCGTGATTAGATAGAGGCAAAAGATATACTACTCCAGGATTAGATAGATAGATAGTATACTACTAGATAGATAGATACAGATTGATACATAGGATTAGATAGAGGCAAAGGGAACTATATACTCAGGATTACATACATACATACATACACTCCGTGATTAAGGTAAGACAAGGGAATTATAGACTACATTACATAGACAACAGACAAACATACAGACAGACAAAGTGAATTATAGATAGGATTAGGTAAGAGGCAAAGTGAATTACAAAACTCCAGGATTAAGGTAGGTAGTGAATTATATTACTGCAGGATGAAGAAACCGTATATAAGTCAATATTCTTAAGATACTGGAATTAGATAGTACATGCAAACATATATATAAATATCTCCAAACACTTTGTTAATTAGTAAAATAATCAATTACATATATGTCTACAGTACATACAGAGACAGCCAGACAGACAAAAGCCTATAGATAGATAGATAGATAAAGAGGTAAATGTAGATAGATAGATAGAAATAAAGCAGATTGATAGATATACTTGTCATCCCTACCAAAATAGATAATAGCATAGATGGGCATGATAGATAGATGTGCTTTTACTGATAGACAACCTGATAAAAGATTATTCTTAGAGATACTGTTTTTCATGTGTTACACATACTGTGACAATAAGCTCATTACATAGATAGATCAAGACAGACAGATAGATCAATAGTCTTGTGGATCAATAGCAAACAATGTATAGATAGATTTCAATAGATAGATAGATAGATAGATAGATAGATAGATAATTATGGCAAATCTTATATAGATTCTATAGATAAATCAAAAAGTGATAGATCTTGTGGTCTAATAGACTTTCTAAGATATGAATAGTGACAGATCTTGTGGATTTACAACTTTCAATAGATAAATAGATATCATAGATCAATTTAGACTTTCTAAGATACAATAAATCAAAAGTGACATATCATAGGTAGCACAATAGCAAACAATAAATCAAAATAGATAGGTCAATAGATAGATAAGATACAATAAATCAAAAGTGACATATAGGTCAATTTAGATAGATAGCAAACAATAAATCAAAAAGTGACATATCATGTGGTCAATTTGCACAACTTTCTAAGCAAATAATAAATCAAAAGTGACATATCATGTGGTCAATTTGCACAACTTTCTAAGCAAACAATAAATCAAAAGTGACGTATATGTGGTCAATTTGCGCAACTTTCTAACAAACTATAAATCAAATGTGATAGATATGTGGTCAATTTACACAACTTTCTAAGCAAACTATAAATCAAATGTGACATCATGTGGATAGACTTTCTAAGCAAACTATAAATCAAATGTGACACATCATGTGGTCCAATTTACACAATAAGCAAAACTATGAATCAAAAGTGACAGATCTTGTGGTCAGTTTACACAATTTTCAGCAAACAATAAATCAAAAGTGACATATCATGTGACTATAAATCAAATGTGACAGATTATTGATTTCACACTTTCTAAGTCAAACTATAAATCAAATGTGACATATCATGTGGTCAATTTCAGGAGCATCGCATCACACATTTTTGTGGCGTCAACGTTCCTTCCCTTTCGAGCTTCACTCAGTGTTCTTCCCTGCGAGAGATTTCATAATAAAAAAAAATGACTAATACTTATATTTATACTTTAAGATATACATAAGATTTAATTCATCATAATGGATTCTATCTATGATTCTTTGGTTGCAAAATTGATCTAAGGATTAGGCAAGGGAAGTATACTACTCCAGGATTAAGGTAAGAGGCAATGATTCTACTACTCCAGGATTAAGGATTAAGAGGCAAAGGGAATTATACTACTCCAGGATTAAGGTAAGAGGCAAAGGAATTATACTACTCCAGGATTAAGGTAAGAGGCAAAGAGAATTATACTACTCCAGGATTAAGGTAAGAGGCAAAGGGAATTATATTACTCCAGGATTAAGGGAAAAGACTCGAAAAGGGAATTATACTACTCCAGGATTAAGGTAAGAGGCAAAGGAATTATACTACTCCAAGATTAAGGTTAGAGACAAAGGGAATTATACTACTCAAGGATTAAGGTAAGAGGCAAAAGGGAAGTATACTACTCCAAGATTAAGGTTAGAGACAAAGAGAATTATACTACTCAAGATTAAGGTAAGAGGCAAAGGGAACTATACTACTCCAGGATTAAGGTAAGAGGCAAAGAGGCATAATTATACCCGTGATTAGTAAGAGGCAAAGGAATTATACTTCTCCAGGATTAAGGTAAGAGGCAAAGTGAATTATACTACTCCAGGATTAAGGTAAGAGGCAAAGAGAATTATACTACTCCGTAAGATTAAGGATTAAGAGGCAAAGGGAATTATATTACTCAGGATGAAGGAAATTAAGTCAATATTCTTAACCATACTGGAATTAATTAGTCTCTCTCTCCTCTTCTGTTGCAATTATATTATATTAAATAAGAGGCAAACACTTTGATTAATTAAGAGAGTAAATAATGAATTACTTTAGGATATATGTCTAGCAGTGTGAATTACCTTCAGTAATATACGCAAACCTACAAAAGTCTATATTTGTTCTTTTAAATATTTATGCAACATATAATATTGGGAAGATGTATCGATGCTTGTTCTAGAAAAAGAGTGAAAAATAAATCAAAAGATCATACCATGAATGTGCATACTTGTCATCCCTACCAAAATCAGTAAGAGCATAATTGGGCATGTATCATTTTTTTATTAAATGTTTGTGCTTTTTAGACAGTTAACAATGGGAAGAAGATTATTCTTCCAAGAGAAAAGAGCTTACTGTTTTTCATGTGTTACACATACTCGTGACAATAAGCTCATTACATCCGCACTTGTCATATCAAAACAGAAACAGATATATCAAACGGTCTTGTGGTCAATTTACACAACTTCAAAAGATTATTCTTCAAAGAGAAAATGATCAAACTGTCTTGTGTTACAATTTACACAACTTTCTATCCGCAAACAATGTATCAAAACGGTCTTGTGGTCAATTTACAACAACTTTCTCTCTAACAATTAATAAGTGTGGCAAATCTTGTGGTCAATTTACACAATTTTCTACGTAAACTATGTATCAAAAAGTGACAGATCTTGTGGTCAATTTACACAACTTTCTAAGCAAAACTATGAATCAAAAGTGACAGATCTTGTGGTCAATTTTTGCACAACTTTCTACGTAAACAATAAACTCAAAAAGTGACATATCATGTATTCAATTTGCACAACTTTCAAGCAAACAATAAATCAAAAGTGACAGATCTCGAATCCCTCCCTATGTGGTCAATTTGCACAACTTTCTACAAACACAAATCAAAAGTGACATATCATGTGGTCAATTTACACAACTTTCTACAAACAATAAATCAAAAGTGACGTATTGTGGTCAATTTGCACAACTTTCTAAAAACAATAAATCAAAAGTGACATATCATGCGGTCAATTTACACAACTTTCTACAAACAATAAATCAAAAGTGACATATCATGTGGTCAATTTGCACAACTTTCTGGCTAGCCACAAATCAAAAGTGACGTATCAGTGGTCAATTTGCGCAACTTTCTAAGCAACTAATAAATCAAATGTGACATCATGTGGTCAATTTACACAACTTTCTAAGTTAAACTATAAATCAAATGTGACACATCATGTGGTCAATTTACACAACTTTCTACAAACTATAAATCAAATGTGACACATCATGTGGTCAATTTACACAACTTTCTACAAACTATAAATCAAATGTGACACATCTTGTGGTCAATTTACACAATTTTCTAAACCATAAATCAAACATAGTGGTCAATTTACACAACAGATCATGTGACTATGAATCAAAAGTGACAGATTATGTGGTCAATTTACACAAACTTAAATCAAAAGGGACAGATCATGTGACTATAAATCAAATGTGACATATATGTGGTCAATTTACACAACTTTCTAAGCAACTATAAATCTCTCGCTCTCTGGTCAATTCTCAACTTTTCTCTGCTCTCTCTCTCTCTCTCTCTCTCTCTCTCTCTCTCTCTCTCTCTCTCTCTCTCTCTCTCTCTCTCTCTCTCTCTCTCTCTCTCTCTCTCTCTCTCTCTCATCTCTCCCTCTCTCTCTATCTCTCGCTCTCTCTCTCTCTCTCTCTCTCTCCCTCCCTCCCTCTCTCTCTCTCTCTCTCTCTCTCTCTCTCTCTCTCTCTCTCTCTCTCTCTCTCTCTCTCTCTGTCTCTGTCTCTGTCTCTGTCTCTGTCTCCTCTCTCTCTCTCTCTCTCTCTCTCTCTCTCTCTCTCTCTCTCTCTCTCTCTCTCTCTCTCTCTCTCTCTCTCTCTCTCTCTCTCTCTCTCTCTCTCTCTCTCTCTCTCTCTCTCTCTGTCTGTCTTCTTTTTTCATGCTCATTAGAGGAGCTGAAGGTGCCAACAAAACGTTTCCATTCAACTATGTCTTTAAGCCATTCATCTGATTTTGTTCTATGACTTTCTTATTTCTTTTGTACCTCTTTCTACTGTCCTTCACTATATTCCTGTTGTTCTTAGTGCCCTTCTTGGCCCCGATATGTCTATGTCAAGGCTATGGCTGGTGCCACGCACTTTGTATTCTGTGCACATGTCCTATCCCCTTTCATCTTCTCGTGACACAATGTTACTTATTCCGGTTCTTGCTGCAATCTCTCTATCTGAAACTCTATAATCCCATTGTTTGTGAATCGTGAAGGGTTTAAATACAAACAAAGATATTTGTATTCTTAATGTCTAATTGTGCCTTCAGTGGGATATATCAAAATGGCAAAGCATGTTTCTTTGACCTTTACCATCATGATGTTGTGTACCTCTCTGTGGTGAACATTGTGCTTATTGCGGAGTTGTTGTTTTTTGTTTTTTTTTCAGGAAAACCCTTCAATTGCTTTGTTCTTTTATCTATAAACGATATCCCGATAAATATATCTTATATCATATATATCATTTGTCAGCTTTGATGATTTCGAGAGATTTTGACCGTCAGACTTCCCCATGACAGAGATTGGAACAATATAATAATGAAAATCATAAGTACGATCTTGTATCAATGTTTGACATTGTCAGGATCTGTACTGTGCTTGTTGATTCTTCAGTTAAGACATAGATTGGCTCACGTCGACATACAGGAAGAAACTTTTGAAATATATTTACACAAATAGTTCCCAAAAGCTGTCAGTATCGTGCAGCCTAGATCTGGTTTGTTCTCATTCCAGCTATGGTAGCACCCCTGGCTCCATAAATAGAATGGAATTGTGACATAGTTAGATAAAGCTACGAGAAGAACTTCACGTTATGTATTTATTCATATAGAATACTTTCGTTGTGGCACATAATATGTCATGTTTGGGTCTTCGCCACAATACAAGCCAGAGAAATAGTTGGAATTATGATCGAGGTCAAGTGCAGCGGTCAAACATGGCGTCGTCTCCTCTTCTGGTGTACTGTTGGATACCCATGACCTCACGCGCTCAACGCCGGGATTCGGCCATGATTGGGGTCAAGGCTAATGGTGTCAAATTATGGGGCGTTGCCTTCCGCCCATCATGATCATTTTGGTGATAATGGGAGATTGGTATGTGCAGCATCGTCTCATCCTCCCACTGGAGAGTAACCATGGAAACACATGTAATCGAATTATAACTCATAGGTTTCTGAAATGTACAATGGGAGTTGCAAACGACAAGTTTCAGTTTCTGAAGACACTTTAGAATCATAATTTGTAAACAATCATGCGGAGGTGGGAAATGCAAACAGAAACATAACAATACCAGATAAGTATGTTATTTATGCCAGATAACCTACTTGGTGTAATATTTTGATTTTAGCTGCTCCAACTAAACCTCTCCATCTCACACATACTTATCCTATAATGTGCACATGGGGGATTGGGAAAAAAAGAGAAATCTTAAATCTAGTGGTTTTAACCAAAACAAATCACTGCCCATTTCCTTTAATAATAATATACTCATAAATGTCGTGCAATTTGCTGCAAAAGCCATCTTCAGAAAACATAGTAAACTAAAAAGATAGTCTTCATTCATACCTCTAGCTCTTGCCCAGCGCTTGTTGAGACCAATCAGACTCCACGCTTGTAGTGACGTCACCGCTGATCAACTTCAAACGAGCGGTGTCGTAAATTCGTCCAGTGTCTTGAATCTGCATTCAATGTGTGATTTGAATTTGAATTTGTCTATGGGCTAAAACAATTCTGACTGACTGATTGATTTATGAAGTGGAGCGAGTTAGTGAGTGAGTGGAGCCAATGAGTGAGTGAGTAAGTGAGTAATTAGTGAGTGAGTGAGTAAGTGAGTAATTAAGTGAGTGAAAAGTGGAGTGAGTAAGTGAGTAATTAAGTGAGTAATTGAGTACGTGAGTAGTAGTGAGTATGAGTGAGTGAGTACGTGAGTAAGTGAGCAAGTGAGTGAGTGAGTGAGTAAGTGAGTAATTAAGGGAGTGAGTGAGTACGTGAGTGAGTAAGTGAGTACTAAGTGAGTGAGTGAGTGAGTACGTGAGTGAGTAAGTGAGCAACTGAGTGAGTGAGTGAGTAAAATAAGTGATTAAATGGTTTGATGTTGTCATTGTTTTTTGGTTTCGTTTTTGTTTTGTTCTGTTGTTCGTTGTTTGTTTTCTTTTGGGGATGAGAGGTTGTGAAAGAGAGTGACATTTGTTAGTCCTCTTCTAAAGTGCTGCAGTGTATTGTGAGAATATATATGTAAATAGCTAAAGACACCTTGAAAAAAACAAATCTATTTTTCGCAACATTAAAGATGGCTTCTCGGATGATTCATTTTCCTTCAAAAGACATTTCTGATTTGCGTTTAATGCGTAAATCACAGAATCGTGGTTGTTCTGGTCTTTTCAAGAGAATATCTAAATATTATTGTACCAAAAGGGAACTGGACAATCCTGCCATTACGATTGATATCGGTCAATCGACAGACAGAAGAGCTGACTCCCATGTCGAGCAAACTTCGCCATTTGGAAGTGTATCAGCAGGGTAACACCAAAATCCACCACCTTTAGCTGACCGAATCGTTTTAGCGTCAGCGATACACTCTCTGTCGACACAGTTTGGTGTGTTGCAATCGAGGCGTTGTAGCTGAATCGTAGTATTGTGAGTTGTAATACAACGTCACTGGTTCAAGACGTTGTAGCTGAATTGTAGTGTTGTGAGCTTGTAATTACAACGTCACTGGTTCAAGACGTTGTAGCTGAATAGTAGTGTTGTGAGCTTGTAATTACAACGTCACTGGTTCAAGGCTTTGTAGCTGAATTGTAGTGTTGTGAGCTTGTAATTACAACGCCACTGATTCAAGACGTTGTAGCTGAATCGTAGTGTTGTGAGCTTGTAATTACTTCACTAGTTCAAGGCTTTTGTAGCTGAATTGTAGTGTTGTGAGCTTGTAATTACAACGTCACTGGTTCAAGGTTGTACTCTGAATCGTAGTGTTGTGAGCTTGTAATTTCAACGCCACTGATTCAAGGCTTTGTAGCTGAATTATAGTGTTGTGAGCTTGTTTATTACAACGTGAGAAGGCTTTGTAGCTGAATTATAGTGTTGTGACTTGTAATTACAACGCCACTGATTCAAGGCGTTGTAGCTGAATCGTAGTGTTGTGAGCTTGTAATCACAACGTCACTGGCTCAAGACATTGTAGCTGAATCATAGTGTTGTGAGCTTGTAATTACAACGTCACTGATTTAAGACGTTATAGCTGAACCGTCGTGTTATGAGCTTGCACTTGTGCACAAGGTTGCGGACTTATAAAAAAATACTTCACTTTCTTCTCATTTGACTCAGGTGTAAATGAGTACCCAACTATAGGTAGAGAAGGATCTTGTCAGAGTGTCACTACGAAAACAAAACCCTAACAGGTTAAAAGAATTTGTATGCCCCGGGGGTTTAGAAAGACTTTGGAATGAAATGTTCTGCTGTGGGTGGGGGGGTGGGAGATAAATGATGGGGAAATAATGTACAGTCGGTGAGCCTGCACTTGTGCGGGGATGCGGACTATAAATTCATCTTTATCTTTATCTTTGAAGTGATACGTGAGTGTTAAATTATGCGTTGTGTGCGAGGACGCATACGTCATATTCCTACATGTTAAAAGAACGTAAATACCAATTAGAGTCTTACCTAGATGTTAAAAGAACGTAAATACCAATTAGAGTCTTACCTAGATGTTAAAAGAACGTAAATACAATTAGAGTCTTACTTAGATGTTAAAAGAACGTAAATAACAATTAGAGTCTTACTTAGATGTTAAAAGAACGTAAATACCAATTAGAGTCTTACCTAGATGTTAAAAGAACGTAAATACCAATTAGGAGTCTTACTTAGATGTTAAAAGAACGTAAATAACAATTAGAGTCTTACTTAGATGTTAAAAGAACGCAAATACCAATTAGAGTCTTACTTAGATGTTAAAAGAACGTAAATAACAATTAGAGGCTTACCTAGATGTTAAAAGAACGTAAATACCAATTAGAGTCTTACCTAGATGTTAAAAGAACGTAAATACCAATTAGAGTCTTACCTAGATGTTAAAAAAGAACGTAAATATCAATTAGAGTCTTACCTAGATGTTAAAAGAACGTAAATACCAATTAGAGTCTTACTTAGATGTTAAAAGAACGTAAATACCAATTAGAGTCTTACATAGACAGTTAAAAGAACGTAAATAACAATTTGAGTCTTACCTAGATGTTAAAAGAACGTAAATAACAATTAGAGTCTTACCTAGATGTTAAAAGAAGTTAACCAATTAAGTCTTACCTAGATGTTAAAAGAACGTAAATAACAATGGAGCCTAGATGTTAAAAGCAAATTTCCTGCAGATGTTAAAAGAACGTAAATACCCTGAGTCTTACATATCTGTTAAAAGACGTAAATAACATTTTGCAGGATATTCAGCTACCTTTCTCACACATTTCAATGTAAGCCAAGGACCAAAATGTGACACCTGCCTCAAATTCCTTCAAGACCCCAATCCTGAGCATATCTGTTGTGTTCCTTGCTACCTTTCAAAGTCCGTTTGCTCCGGAAAAAATGTCACCCGCCCTCCTCCTTTAAGACCTAACTCCCACGTTGTGTTCCTTGGTACAAAAGCAAGAAGTCAAATTCCTTCAAGGCCCTAACTCTCACGTTGTGTTCCTTGGTACAAAGCAAGAAGTCACTTTCCTTTAAGGCCCTAACTCTCACGTTGTGTTCCTTGGTACAAAGCAAGAAGTCAAATTCCTTCAAGGCCCCTAACTCTCACGTTGTGTTCTTGGTACAAAGCAAGAAGTCAAATTCCTTCAAGGCCCTAACTCTCACGTTGTGTTCTTGGTGTTCCTCAATGGTGTGTTCCTTGGTACAAGTAAGAACTCAAGTTCCTTTAAGGCCCTTAAGGCCTATTATGCCGGAGCTTATCCCGCTTTCTATAGCGTGAAGCGGAACAGTGACAATATTCACTTCCTGGCCAGGACGCTAGTCCGACGCAGGTTTGTTGCTTCCAATCGGCAAGCCAGGCCCATTTGCACCTTGGTAGAGCTGGGAAATACGCAGCAAATGTTTTCCAAAGAGCACAACATCGGACGTGGATTTGCTAGGATTCGAACTCGGGACCCTCTTGATCCCCAATCTGGGAGCCTAACCGCTCGGCCCCCGTTGCCACTTGTGTTCCTTGGGAAAGACACTTAACACGCATGTTCCTTCCTCAATACAGGTGCAAAAGGGTACAAACACTATTTTAGGAGTAAAAAGCTGGGGGGGGGGGAGCAATAATTAAAACCCACTACGCTTCACCCTATAGACACCGAGATACGTTCCGGATGCATGGGCCATATGGTCTTGAAGGGCAAAATTTACTTTACTTAAAATGCAAATATAAAACAACAGCCAGAAATACAATAATGATACAGGGTGCAAACAGCATTGTATTATTTTCTAGGTAACTAATCAGATGACATAATGATAATATGATTAAAAGAGCTTCTACTGGCACAGACCTGCTCATAATAGACATAAGGGTTCTTTGATTCCATACAGTTTCCAGTTTGCGATCCCAGATAACATTACTAGATGCGGTGTCAGATCTGGAATACAAGACGGATAGTTTGGGGGACCAAAGGCAGATAACTTTGACAGTGAAGTCATTGTAAATGCTTAAAAACTTCCGTTTTCAAGCTTTCTATGTCTACGAGATAGAATATTAAATCTAAAACAAAATAAGCGACAGAATACGTACGCTAGGCACGGCCACTTACCATAAAATATCCCATAGAAATTACGGTATCGATGCTACTATTTTACTGATTGGCCAAGGCGATACCCATTTGGTCTCAGCAAATGTGTACAGGCCGGAAACAGCACAACCCCGAGCACGATGTTGTGTCAAGGTGAGGTCGACAAGCACACCCCCAAGCTCACTGCCATGTCAAGGTGGAGTCGACCAAGCACACCTCAGCTCACTGCCGTGTCCAAGGTGAGGTCAACATGCACACCCCAAGCACACTGCCGTGTCAGTTGATGTCGACAAGAACACCCCAAGCACACTGCCGTGTCAAGGTGAGGTCGACAAGAACATCCCAAGCACACTGCAGTGCAAGGTGAGGTCAACAAGAACACCCCAAGCACACTGACGTGTCAAGGTGAGGTCGACAAGAACACCCCAAGCACACCTGACGTGTCAAGGTGAGGTCAACAAGAACACCCCAAGCACACTGACGTGGCAAGGTGAGGTCGACAAGAACACCCCAAGCACACTGCAGTGCAAGGTGAGGGTCAACAAGAACACCCCAAGCACACTGACGTGTCAAGGTGAGGTCAACAAGAACACCCCAAGCACACTGACGTGTCAAGGTGAGGTCAACAAGAACACCCAAGCACACTGACGTGTCAAGGTGAGGTCGACAGAGAACACCCCAAGCACACTGACGTGTCAAGGTGAGGTCGACAAGAACACCCCAAGCACACTGCCGTGTCACTCCATACTCTTTACAATAGTGCAGGTCGGCGCGGCCTCAGCTTCTTACCTTGGCCATTGAATGCATGCCCCTGCAACTTTTGTTTTCTGACCTTGGCCATTGAATGCATGCATCTCAACCTTTGTTTTCTGACCTTGACCAATTTGGAAGCACGGCCATTTGTTATTTGTTCTTTAAAATAGCTTGCTATTTATTGTAGCTTAATATTAGTTGTTGATTTGTATCAAAGTGTTTGCCTGGAAGTTAAATTAGATAAAATGTTTCTGGACGCCAAAATAATTGTTTGACTTGATCTTACCCGCATCTACAACTAATGTGATCTCGGGGATGTTGGTAAAGATGTGTTTCTAAATTGCTCGGCTTCCAAGTAAACTGTCACGCCCCAATCTAATTATACAGAATAGTAATCACAACAAAACTGTGTGACATTTGAATGTCGATTACCGGCAAGCAAACAGGAGGACGTGGAAACAAAAGGAAGTCACTCCTAAATGAATCCTGCACTCTTCGTCGTAGAGTTGTTGGACTCTAGATCTTAATCAATGAAAGGACACAGACAGTGGCAGCGTTATTTTGGTGCTCGCGGTATAGTGTTAAACCTCCAATATATACTTGAAATGAAAAAAAAATGCTTACGATCCAGATGATGACTCCGATCCTGATTCCATGAGGCTGTTGATGTCATCACAATGAGCATTTCTGAGTTACGCATCGTCGTGACAGTTCCAAAATGAGGGCACAAAGTCTAAAAGGAACTGTTAACGATGTAACGTAATATCTGGCCATCCTGCAATGCTTGTCACTGATGCTACTACTACTACTACTACTACTACTACTACTGCTACTACTAATAATACTACTACTACTACTACTACTGCTACTGCTGCTACTACTACTACTACAACTACTACTACTACTACTGCTGCTGCTGCTGCTGCTACTACTGCTGCTACTGCTGCTGCTACTACTACTACTACTACTACTATAGATAAAGACAAACAGTGAGGCAATGGGCATATCAAATTGAAGGTAATGACATTAAATAATAGGAAAGCCCTTAGGAACAAAGACAAGACAAATACAAGGAATAGACAGAAACAAATACTGGCCATCCATGGGGATTGAACCCGCAATCTCTGCGTCGGCACCCATCGTCTCGCCATGAAAACAAAGTGTGCTACCAACCGAGCTAACTACACTCCCTTTACTACTACTACTACTGCTACTACTACTACTACCACACTACTACTACTACTGCTACTACTACTAGTACTACACTACTACTACTACTATTAGTAGTAGTAGTAGTATTAGTAGTAGTAGTAGTAGTAATAATAATAGTAGTAGTGAAGAGGAAATACGAAATTAAGTATGAAGGCCTAATAGGTAGAACAGAGACAGTACTAGATAGAAAGTTTTGGGTAAAACCGTCCTTCCTCCAGTCACACAGTAACGATAAAAAGAATGATTTAGTGGTAGGAGGACACTATATGAGCCAAAAGGCCTCAGCAACCAAACTACAATATTCATTAATTTATCATTACAATGGTAGTATGACCCCTACCCCCACCCTCTCTCTCTCTCTCTCTCTCTCTCTCTCTCTCTCTCTCTCTCTCTCTCTCTCTCTCTCTCTCTCTCTCTCTCTCTCTCTCTCTCTCTCATCTCTCTCTCTCTCTCTCCTCTCTCTCTCTCTCTCTCTCTCTCTCTCTCTCTCTCTCTCTCTCTCTCTCTCTCTCTCTCTCTCTCTCTCTTCTTTCTTTCTTTTCCTTTCTTATATTGTAAGATTGTATATATTTACATTTAGTTTCTATTGTTATGATGCTTACTCATGGAATCTACGTGATGGGTCGTCCGTGACTGGCCACCTTTGACGCCATATAGTGTCAGTCACTATCACTAAATCATTCTTGTATTGTTATTATTTGACTTAGGAAGGGCGGTTTCTCTCTTCTACCTGTTAGGCGTTCATATTCAATTTTATATTTCCTCTCTACTAGTTACCGGCCTACTGCAGTACTAATTCTTATTACTATTATTATTATTATTATTATTATTATTATTATTATTATTATTATTATTATTATTATTATTATTATTATTATTATTATTATTAGTAGTAGTAGTAGTAGTAGTAGTAGTAGTAGTAGTAGCAGCAGCAGCAGTACAGCAGCAGCAGAAGCAGCAGCAGCAGCAGCAGCAGCAGCAGCAGCGGCAGCAGCAGCAGCAGCAGCAGCAGGCAGCAGCAGTAGCAACAGCAGCAGCAGCGTTGCTGTTGGTGCAGCAGCAGCAGGCATTATAGGAGCAGCAGCAGCAGTACCAACAGCAGCACTAGTAGTAGTAGTAGTAGTAGTAGTAGTAGTAGAAGAAGAAGTAGTAGTAGTAGTAGTAGTAGCAGTAGCAGTAGCAGCAGTAGCAGCAGCAGCAGCAGCAGCAACAGCAGCAGTAGTGTGTAGTACGAAAACAAATATTGCTACCAAGCGAACAAACTACGCTGCTACACCCTTTCCTAATGCATTTCATACGTTTTCCTAAACCTAATTGAACGTTTCCAAATCAACCTCGACATTTCAAGACATATTCAAAGCCAACAGAAGTCAATTCAAATTCGTTCTTCTAACTCAAACTCAATACAACCAATCCAATTTCACAAGACTAGACTAGCGTGTCTAAACACAACATAAGTTACTGCTTTAAATTATCATAAAATTTGCTCCAAGATTTGAGCACGAATAGCCTTTCCTAAATCTTGCTTGCTGCTTTCTAAGTTTTGTTTCGACTGTAGGGTTTATACTTGGTCAGTTATTTTGCTGAAAATTTTGCTGGTGATAGAGAGGGCACATCTTCTCTATTTATCACATTTAGAAAGATTTCATTTTTGGTAGTTTGACGATGAATCCAACACTCCAATCATTTGCAGCTCTTCTTGTTCCCAAATTTCTTGAAATATGCTTTAAATATTTTAGGTGTCATTTTTTTTCGGTCTGAATATTTCCGCTGTCACCTGATCTTCACCACTGCTTTCCCTGTTTTGAGACTCTCTATTGCCTGTGTGTGTGTAGGTAAGTGTAGGTGAGTGTAGGTGTGTGTGTGTATGTGTGTGTGTCCGTGTGTGTGAGGAATGAGTGCGCATGTACGCGTTTAATAAAATATCCCAACAAAAACAAACACACACAAACACGTCATATAACCCCAAACTTTCCCCCCCACAACACAACTCAAAACAATCAACAACCCCCACCCCTCCCCCCTCCATTTCCACCTCCCTCCCCCCTCCCTCCCCTCCCTCCTCCAACCCCAAAACCAATACACCTTGTGTTTCAATCTTCACCCCCTTCGTTCAATCCTTGAAAGCAAGCGTGTGTGTCCATAATAATGTCTTTCCTTACTAGGTAGAGAGACAGACGTTCCACGGCGATTGCGCCAGTCTGTCCATCCGATAGCTTTCCCCAACGTGTCCATCCGATAGCTTTCCCCAACGTGTCCATCCGATAGCTTTCCCCAACGTGTCCATCCGATAGCTTTCCCCAACGTGTCCATCCGATAGCTTTCCCCAACGTGTCCATCCGATAGCTTTCCCCAACGTGTCCATCCGATAGCTTTCCCAACGTGTCCATCCGATAGCTTTCCCCAACGTGTCCATCCGATAGCTTTCCCCAACGTGTCCATCCGATAGCTTTCCCCAACGTGTCCATCCGATAGCTTTCCCCAACGTGTCCATCCGATAGCTTTCCCCAACGTGTCCATCCGATAGCTTTCCCCAACGTGTCCATCCGATAGCTTTCCAACGTGTCCATCCGATAGCTTTCCCCAACGTGTCCATCCGATAGCTTTCCCAACGTGTCCGTCTAGCTTTCTCCAATGTGATAGGCTGACAACGTGTCCATCCAAGCTTGCACCAATCCGATGTCTTATCTCCCCAACAGATCCATAGCTTTCCCCAACGGCTCTATCAAAGCTAACGTTCCTTCTAGAAGTGATTGGGTGATTCATCCATTGTTTCCATCCATCACTCCATCCATCTGTGTCATCCGTCTAGCCTATCCATCCATCTATCTTTCTAGCGATCCATTCACCAATTATGTCTTATCCATCCACCCACCCACCACCTTTTATCCATCCATTCTCACAAAGCTAACGTTCCTTCTAGCCAAGTGATTGGGTGATTCATCCATCGATTTATCCATCCATCCATCTATTATTCGTATCCATCCATCTATCTTTTATCCATCCATTCATCCATATATCCATCCTTGAGCTCCATCTGTATGTCAACCATCCATCCATTCATCCATCCATCTATCTTTTATCCATCCATTCCATATATCCATGTCATCCATCCATTGATTCATTCATCCATCCATATATTATCCATCCATCCATATATATTCATCATCCATCCATCGATTCATCCATCCATCCATATATTATCCATCCATCCATCCATCAATTCATCTATCCATCCATCAATTCATCTATCCATCCATCAATTCATCTATCCATCCATCATCTGTCATCATCCATCCATCCATCAATTCATCTATCCATCCATCCATTCATGTCATCCATCCATCAATTCATCCATCCATCCATCAATTCATCTATCCATCCATCAATTCATCTATCCATCCATCAATTCATCTATCCATCCATCAATTCATCTATCCATCCATCATCTATCCATATCAATCCTATCCATCCATCAATTCATTATCCATCCATCAACATAGGACTCTATTTGAAATAGAAATCCATCTCCATCGATCCACGACTCTATGCTTGATACCCCCAGCCTGGGGTTCCCTGATCTAAGTTCCAGAGATCAATTCGGACTTTTTGAAATAGAAAAATCCACAATCCCCCCCCTTCCGCCCCTTCGTCGGACCTGAGACTAACCAGGATTTGAACACAGGCCATCACGATCACAAATTCGAATGTGAAGAACAATGGCATGAAACAATAGTATTTAATGGCTGCTATAGATTGAGCCTAACAGGCTGCTGTACTGTATTTCTTTCCCAGGAGT
>JAXRKP010002367.1:45000-47500 GCA_037039925.1 Doris montereyensis
ACTACTACTACTACTACTACTACTACTACTACTACTACTACTACTACTACTACTACTACTACTGCAATGATTTCAGATAACGAATAAACCCCCCACCCCCCAAAAAAAAAAAAAAAGAAGAAAATGTAAAGAGAAGCATTTCTTCATCATCAGCACACTCTAACCTGCTGGATTTCAAGCCAGACAACAGCATCCTACCTACACCCGACTGACACATTGTAGTATTAAATGTCAGAACTCAAACACTACCAATCAGCAACCAAAACACATTAGACCATACACAATAAGTACATACTTAACACATATCCATACGGTGGATGGTCCGACACAGCCGAAGCAAAGTTTTACTAAGTGGTACAATAATGTATTGCTAGTCATACGAAAAGAGAAAATAAAAATGAAAGAACGAAAAGAAGGGAAAGAACGAAATAAATAAATAAAGAAACAAAGAAAAAAGAAACAAACAAGCAAACAAAGAAAGAAACAAAGAAAAAAATAAATAAAGAAAGAAAAGAAAGAAATAAAGAAACAAAGAAAAAAATAAAGAAATAAAGAAATAAAGAAATAAAGAAACAAAGAAAAAAGAAAAAAAGAAAGTAATAAAGAAATAAAGAAACAAAGAAAGAAAGAAAAAAAAAGAAAGAAAGAAAGAAATAAAGAAAAAAAGAAAAAAAGAAACAAAGAAAGAAAAAAAGAAAGAAAGAAATAAAGAAATAAAGAAAAAAAGAAAAAAGAAAGAAAGAAACAAATAAAGAAACAAAGAAACAAAGAAAAAAAGCAAACACAAAAATAGGCCAGGAGGCCGTCCCGTGTCTAACTAGATCCACATCCTTTCTGCTTTGAAATATGTTACACGAGGGCCAATCGAATCTTATTATTTTTTATTTGATTTGATTTACCCACTTCCACAACTAAGGTGATCTCGGGGTTTTTTTTGGTAGGAATTTTAATTTTGCGGGGACTGTCCTGCAAACAGCCAAGGGATCTTTAACATACACAGAGTGGTGTGATCTGCACATGGGACTTCCTTTTATCGACCGTCTCTGATGGGACTTGGTGTCGAGTCCACCTACCAGGCCAGGGAGGGGAGGGGGTATATGATTTTGCCAGGAAAAAAATAATTGAAAAAATTATTCAACCGTTGGCGGGACTCGAACCCACTACCTTTGGTTGAGAAACCGACAGCTTGCCTCTGGACGACCACCACTGAGCGAGGACTCAATAGTCCAGAGGCAAGGTGCCGGCCTACCTGCTAGTGATGAGAAAATAAATAAATAAAGAAAGAAAGAAACAAAGAAAGAAAGGAAATAAAGAAATAAAGAAAGAAAGAAAGAAAGAAAGAAAGAAAGGAAATAAATAAATAAAGAAAGAAAGCAAACACAAAAATAGATCGGAGGGTCCGCTCCGTAGCTAGATCTACATCCTTTCAGTTTTGAAATGCCGACACGAGGGCCAATCGAATAAATCATTTTTTCTTTGCTTTTGGCAAGGCGAGCAAAGTAGAAAACTATGATCTCTCATCACACACTCAAGGCAGGCAGGCAGGGGGGGGGCGGGCGGCAGTCCCCAGCCTCCCTCCTCCCTCCTCCCCTCCCCCAACTAACGCCTTTCAATTTACCGCTTGGGGGCAGAGATCCAGTATCGAATCGGATTGTCATTTACTTGCGGTCGATATCTCAAAAGTATCGAATCCAAATAGAAATTTCTGTATCGCTCTACATACAGTTGAGTTCATTTCCGGTGTTTCGTCCGTGTGACCTAGATTTGGGGAACACCAGTGCCCCCTCGCTTTATTGCAAAATGTTCTTTTCAATCTGTCACGTTCTTTCATCAATAACCGATCGGATTTGAAAACTAGGAGGTTATAATCATGCCTAAGGCGAACAAGACAAGCAAATCAAACGATATCTGTTGGCGTAAGCGGTGACTGAGAGGGGGGGAGGAGGGGGGTGCAATGGTAACAAAATATAACAAAAGATAAAGTACAATACAAAGAAAGAGAAATCGTAGACAATTCGGGAGTTTTCTCTCTCTCTCTCTCTCTCTCTCTCTCTCTCTCTCTCTCTCTCTCTGAGATGTCTCTCTCTCTCTCTCTCTCTCTCTCTCCCCCCCCTCCCTCACCCTTTCCCTTTTTTTCTTTCGAGCAACAAAATAAATGAAAAAAAAACAAAAGGATCAACTTTAATCAATGGGCTTGCGTCTGTTCATAACTAGTTCAAGCCATACAATATAGTTTATAATAAATATCCATTCATCCGTTCATTCAATAGCGCGCAAAATCAATCTACATTCATTCACTCAGCCCTCTAAACATGCAGTCATTAATTTTACCATAAACTATCCATACCTCAATTCACGCGTGGATTGTCCGTCTATTGATTCGTCATTATGGGGAAATGAAAAGGAGAGAGAGATAGAGAGAGAGAGAGAAGAGAGAGAGAGAGAGAGAGAGAGAGAGAGAGAAGAGAGAGAGAGAGAGAGAGAGAGAGAGAGAGACCCA
>JAXRKP010002368.1:0-55025 GCA_037039925.1 Doris montereyensis
CTGTCTTAACTAACTCAATAGAAGCAAACTTCTTGTTTGACTGGGCTAAAGTAGCTAACATTACAAGAACTGCTAACACTTTCTTGTTGGATGAGTTGCCCTCATCTATGTTCAAAGAAAATGGAAATATTTTCATGTTACTGTTAGTGACGATTCCTTTTGAGAAAAAGTCAGATACACCATATTGAAATTTGTATGCGGCTGTGCACCTAGCTAACGATACATTCGCAAGGGCCTTTGGATCCAGAGAACATTCTCGAATCAATTCCACGAGTGGCACGAGCTTCGGAGCCACTGAAAAGGAGATGTTGTTCTCCGCCATCATACTCAGAATAATGGCTTCTAAATTTGCAGTCCGATCACTCAAAGGAATCAACCTACTTGTATCTACTCCATCACTAGATGAATTGGCTCTTCACCACTAGATCTATAAACATTGCTCTGGTTCTGGTTGACCTTTTTAAACAAAGGGAAAAGAGGAGAGTCTTACTTGCAGCTTTTGTGAGAACTGACCACCAACAGTATAGTTCGTTTTTTTATGTTCTACATGAGAAATTTGTGCTTTGCTGACTGTAGACGGTCCACTAAGGCAACCTTGCCCTTTCCACCATAGCTGATCATATCATTGCAATATGAACACAGTGCTTTACCAGGAATGGCCAATTTTCCGATAGAGTCACCAAGTTTCACCTAACAGTCTGGAAATTTCCTTGCCTTTAACTCAACACTGATATCCACCAACCATTCAAATCTAAATTTGTTCTTAATTTTTTAGTCTATTGCCCTGACGCGACTAGCCTCGCATTTACCAAGAGTCTTCATGGTGCAAGATTTCTCAAAGTCCACCACCAAGGCAAGGCAACCACGCCGGGCCGAAAATTTAATAATTAAAAATAATCAAGTAAAATAAGACAGAGCCCACCTTGAAACAGTCAGAAATTTATCCAAATCTAGATTATCTAGGTCTAGCACCTTAATTTCACCACAAAATTACTTTAATTATTCCTATCAAAATAGTAGTAATATCGAATATATGCAGTTGCGATACCATGACACAAGTACAAGTATCAATTTTGACTTCACTGGTCATTGATGAAAAGATTCGCGGAATTGAAAAGTGAATGAAAAATTTCCAAAAATCAGTGGATGAGTGGGAGATCGTGGAAACCGCGGAAGAGGCCAAAAAAGGAGGAAATTCCTCCTCTGACTCCAAAATCGCGGATTTCCGCGGATCTGCGGAAGACCATCGCACTGGTCCATGGAATGTGCTGCTGTCTCGCATTTTATCACACATCAGTGGCTTTCTCTTTTTTTTCTTTTTTTTTATGTGTTAAGTTTTTCTTTCCACATATGCGGCACAATTCACCGACGGCAAAATAATGATTCTCTAGGGCGGGATCCATTCTATTACTAGATTTATTTGAAAAAATAAGAGGGGTCAGTAAAAATCGATTGGATAAAGGAAAATCAGTTAAAAATGATGTATGGGCAAGGAAAACACGTTGCATGCGTACTTAACTTAGGCAAAAAAGGAAGTGGGTGGAGGAAGAACGTTCTAATATAACTTTGTAATGGTTTGTGACCGCATATTACTTTTTTCTAGTCAAGTGCGATAACCAATCTTTGAAATAAACTTATTTTTGTTAATTATGTTTGTGTAGTTTTTTAGCAATTAGATAAAAAAATAATGACCAAAGCAAAAAAAAGAAGAGAAATATACATACATATTAAAAATATTTTTTTCAGAAAAGTTACAAATCCAAGAGAAATGATACTTTCAAAGAGAACAGACCAGACGTTAATACTATTGTAGAAACAAAGACTGAGACAATCGGTATGAGAGAAGCGCTGTTATAGCGAGACAAAAAAGTGCAATTTTTTATAAAAATCTCAACGGGCCGATCAGCTACCCGGGAATCCAGCTGACCGTGCTTGACCCACAGGTGAGCGCACGTGGGTAATTAATGAGTTAAGCCGGCCACAACTAAGAGAGACGATTTGCTACAGGAATTCGACGCTGCGACATGTGTTGATATTTACCTATTTTTAATAAATCGACATTTGTTATGTTAATTTAAAAAATAAGTCACATTAAATAGTGTTAATATTTAAGAATCTTACAAATAAAAAAACCATTTCCTGTTAAAACACGTTTTCTCTTTGTTTCGTTATTAAGTTTAGGGATTTAATTACACCCCCGAAAGCGGAGTGGGAGGTGGGTGATATCAAACCTTTAAGAATGACAATGAAAAGGATATATAACGGAAAACATGCCCAAAAATTGCCTTAAATATAAGAAGACATTAAAAAAAATGTTTTTCTTGGACTACGCTCAACATGCCCAACTACTATGAAGCACACATACAGAAAATCAACTACACATATAAAATCAATTACACATCTATAAAATCCAAACACACACACAAAATAAAATACACACCTACAGAATCAAACGCATATAAAATCAAAAACACACCTACAGAATCAAACAACCTACAAAATCAAATACACACCTACAGAATCAAACACATACAAAATCAAAAACACATCTAAAAAATCAAACACATACAAACAAAATCATACACACACCTAAAAAAATCAAACACACACACACAAAATGAAACACACACTAGGCGTGGGCAAGACTCGCTGTTCTATTATTCGTTGTTACCAACTACCGTCTTCTGTGGTCTCGTGTTACTCGAGCTGTAGCAAATACAATGAGTTTGCCTCGCCAACCTTGCACATTTGCGACGGCAAATATGAACACTATCAACGAGAAAAGCGATAGCAGAAGACACAGTAGACAGACCTAGTGAAAGACTGGTAAAAACTGCTGTCACTGCCACCGTCGCAGAAGAAGGGGGTGTAGTAGTAACCTCCCCCCCCCCCCCCCCCCCACCTCATGTCTTACCCATGTCATGTCTACTGATGTGCCTCACTCATGGTCTCACTGTGCTGCCAGTGCGGGGCGTTGTTAGTGCCACTCACTTGTCTGGACTCGGCTCGTCATTACTCGTCAAGGCGAAGTAGTTACAACGTAGGTAGGTATCAAAACCGGTTTGGGGAGTTGGTGTTCATCACCTCTGGCCTTGTCAAGGTGAAGTACTTACAACGTAGGTAGGTATCAAAACCGGTTTGGGGAGTTGGTGTTCATCACCTCTGGCCTTGTCAAGGTGAAGTAGTTACAACGTAGGTAGGTATCAAAACCGGTTTCGGGAGTTGGTGTTCATCACCTCTGGCCTTGTCAAGGTGAAGTAGTTACAACGTAGGTAGGTATCAAAGCTGGTTTCGGGAGCTAGTGTTCATCACCTCTGGCCTTGTCAAGGTGAAGTAGTTACAACGTAGGTAGGTATCAAAGCCGGTTTGGGGAGTTGGTGTTCATCACCTCTGGCCTTGTCAAGGTGAAGTAGTTACAACGTAGGTAGGTATCAAAACCGGTTTCGGGAGTTGGTGTTCATCACCTCTGGCCTTGTCAAGGTGAAGTAGTTACAACGTAGGTAGGTATCAAAACCGGTTTGGGGGTTGGTGTTCATCACCTCTGGCCTTGTCAAGGGGAAGTACTTAACAACGAGGTAGGTATCAAAACCGGTTTGGGGAGCTGGTGTTCATCACCTCTGGCCTTGTCAAGGTGAAGTACTTACAACTTAGGTAGGTATCAAAACCGGTTTGGGGAGTTGGTGTTCATCACCTCTGGCCTTGTCAAGGTGAAGTAGTTACAACGTAGGTAGGTATCAAAGCCGGTTTGGGGAGTTGGTGTTCATCACCTCTGGCCTTGTCAGGTGAAGTACTAACGTAGGTATCAAACCGGTTTAGGGAGTTAGTGTTCATCACTCTGGCCTTGTCAAGGTGAAGTAGTTACAACGTAGGTAGGTATCAAAACCGGTTTCGGGAGTTGGTGTTCATCACCTCTGGTCTCAAGACCGTGGTAGGATTAAGTGCAACCGATCAAAGCCCAGTATTTATTGGTATTGAGTAATGGCTCGAGGAGGCCAGGTCTAACACACACCCAACAAAATCAAACATAATTAGACACAAAATCAAACACACACAAAATCAAGCCACTTATGAAAAGACAGAATTTTTTTTACCATTTTTCAATTTTAATTTTTATTATCGTTTGCTTTGGCAGGTAATCAGAGAAAGACATTAAATTGAAACACAAAACATAGTTACGCCACATAATCTCCCCAGCAGTAATATCAAATATAAATTATGTTTTTCCTTTCTGGCTGGCAGATGTTACAAGATACAAAAAAAATGGAAATTCATTTCTTTTCTGTTCTCAACAGAAATCAAAGAGGTGATAAACAACAAAATTCAATGTCAATCACAACCTTCAGGCATTTCTTTCTGTCCTGTTAGAAAAATTTGGTCAACTCAAAGTCAAACAAATGTGGTGCCAGTACTACATGGACCTAACATTTGACGGCACAAAGTCATACCAATTACAAACAAACAAATACGGCACAAAGTCATACCAATTACAAACAAACAAATACGTTATACCAATTACAACAAACACAAAGTCATACCAATTACAAACAAACAAATACGACACAAAGTTATACCAATTACAAACAAACAAATACAAGTCATACCAATTACAAACAAGCACAAAGTTATACCAATTACAAACAAACAAAAACACAAAGTTATACCAATTACAAACAAACAAATTATACCAATTACAAACAAACGTACGACACAAAGTTATACCAATTACAAACAAACCATCTGACACAAAGTTATACCAATTACAAACAAACAAAAGTCATACCAATTACAAATAAACAAATACGACACAAAGTCATACCAATTACAAACAAAAATCAATAAAAGAACGCAGAAGAAAGATCTGGTAACACACACGAAAATAAAATAAACATTTCATCTAATTGAATACAACACATTCATTGTATCGTTCTGTAATCAAATTCCCCAAACTCTCTTCTCACATACAAATGTGTGAAATAGAATAATGTTAAAAAAATCAACAGGCAAGATAATCAGAAACAGGTACATGAGACTATCCCCAGGATGGAAAAAAATAAAAAAAATTTAATTCACGTTTCTACTCATAAAGAAAGATTCTTTAAAACAATCGAGCAAGGAAATCTAGAATTCTGATCCTTAAACAAAAAAATAAAAGAATAAAAAGGCAGCAATTTTTAATTTCATCTCACATGAAAGTTGCTGGAAGCTGAAAGAAATCAATGCTTGAAGGAAGAACCCCAAAACAAGTCAGTGCCATTCCCCTAATGCAAGAAAAAAAGTTAAATTGTCAATTTTATTTTTATGGCTCTAATGCAAGAAAAGTTAAATTGTCAATTTTATTTTTTTTATGCAAGAAAAAGTTAAATTGTCAATTTTATTTTATAGCCTAATGCAAGAAAAGTTAAATTGTCAATTTTATTTTTATGGCCTAATGCAAGAAAAAGTCAATTGTCAAATTTGCTTTTTATGGCCTAATACAAGAACAAAGTCAATTGTCAAACTTGTTTTTATGACTCTAATACAAGAAAAAAGCCAAATTGTCAAACTTGTTTTTTATGGCTAATACAAGAAAAAAGCCAAATTGTCAAACTTGTTTTTATGGCTAATACAAGAAAAAAGCCAAATTGTCAAACTTGTTTTTATGGCTAATACAAGAAAAAGCCAAATTGTCAAACTTGTTTTTATGGCTAATACAAGAAAAAGGTGAAATTGATGGAAGTCCATATCTTTTTTTCTTTTTTTTTGTCTTTTCTGTTTGTTTTGGCCTCTCACGAGACGGAGATGCTTACAATGTGTTATGGGGAAATTGATCAGAAGAGGGGGGGGAGACAACCACAAATAAAACATGTTATGCGGACTCCAGTCTATTATGGAATAAAACAGCAATAGTTGTTTATCTTAAAACATTCAACTGACTGAAAATCAAAACAAACATTATCAGTTAAAAAATGTGGAGCTTCTAATAAAATAAGTTGAATAGGGAGATGAAATAAATATATTAAAAAAATCCCATAGAGTAAAGACTTAGACGAATACAACTGGGGGAAAAAAATATCTTCAGGCACCAGACGGGCATCCGTGATCCGTTACCTCGTCAGCAAAAACAAGAGGGCATTATGAACCTTTAAGGAATGTCGATAGCATGTTTTGTAGTGCATTTCTTCACCGTGGAAACGATGGGTGCTAACACAAAGGTCAAGGTGAAACGATGGGTGTTAACGACGCAAAGGTCAAGGGGATTTGATCTGTCTGGCACCCAAAGATTTTCCTCCAGTTTATTCGCCGCATTTCTTCCTCTCACTTCCTACAAGGCTTCAATGTCTTAATTTCATGTTGTTATTCATCCAGGCCTATGCCTCACTGTTTGTTGATAATAAAATAAGAGGTGTAAAGGACTTATCACTGACATGAGGTCACAGAGGCATCATTACAACACAAGCCAGTTTCAATGCAAACTAGATTCAATAAAAAACGAATTAGATTCAACGTTAACAAACTGGTTATAATGTTAATGAAATAGATTTAACATTTACAACCAAGTTCAATGTTAACAAATTTTCAGTGTTCAAACCCGTTTCATATCAACAAACTAGGCTTTCACTGATAACAAATTAGATAGAATGTTAACGTGGCAAGACTCTCTCTCACTCACCATTTGAGGTGAACACGACATGTATTTTGCTGAGACAAAAGTCAGTTTGCAAGCAGAGGAGTGAGGAGAGCTTTTACTTTTGGAATCGATGATTTACGGCTGTTGACTGAAAATTAGAATTTGAAAAGCATAAACAAAAGTAGAGAAAGAAAAGTTAATTTTAATGCAAGAGTACATCGCCTCAGAATCATACTGCTCCTCACTCCATATATCGCCCTTGCTACATTATTTGCTCTCACTAAATATTTTGTCCTCACTACATTTGCCCTCATTACGCATTTTGCCCTCACTTCATATTTTCATATTTTGCCCTCACTTCATATTTTCATATTTTGCCCTCACTACATATACATATATATATTGGGTTCTACTATACATTTTGTCCACTACTTAATCACTATACATTTTCGCTTATATTTTGCCTTCATATGCATATATTTGCCCTCACTATGCATTTTGCCCTCACTATGCATTTTGCCCTCATTATACATTTTGCCCTCACTATATATTTTGCCTTCATTACATAATTTGCCCTCACTATACATTTTGATGATTTTGGAGTTGTTATCAGGGTTGAGATTTGCAATGTTCCATTGTTCCTGTCTCACAATAATTATGACCAATATCAGTCTATACCTATACAGGTTCCTTCAATGCCTATTCAGGCCCTTAGAGTCGGAGTTTATCTTGGTTTTTTGTAGCGTGAAACGGAACAGGTCCTTATAATCAACTCCTGGACAGGCTGGGTTACCTGTCAACCTCACTCCTAAGCTTGTGCTTGGGTCGAATGGGTAAAATGCTTGATAAATGTCATTCCCAAGGAACGCAATGTTAGGCCTAGCTTTTGCCAGAACCAAACTCATGGATCCCACGTCCGACAGCCTAACCACTCGGGTCACCAACACCACAAACTCCCTTGTCTGTCACAAATTTCATTTGCGTTTTGTGCTTACTTCAGATTCCTTTTTTCAGCTGAGAATTTTGGAGCCTACCCCCCCCCCCCCCCCCCCCCTCAACTCAAAATTGGTTTGTGTGTGTAGTAGGACACTACAAGACTGAGCCGACGACAAGTCTTCTGTAGCATACCAGACAAGAAATGTTTAAATCTCACAACGTTAACATAAATGGAGGATCAAAATATCCCCCCCCCCCACCCCACCCCCAAAAAAAAAAAACAAACCCTAAAACAAGCAACAACAAAACACCCATGAATACAAATAAAAATTATTTTCAACTTCTTGACGAAGGTCGACACGTCGAGGAGAGGACCAGGGCTCCACGGCTGTACCCTGCGTGTGGACGCTCATTGACGCCTGCTGACTTTCCCGCCAGTTTTTGCTCTGAAACAAAGAAAGTGGAATTTTTGTCATTGACATTGAAGACTAGTGAGTATGGAATTTGTTTTGTTGTAAATTACACTGTCATCAGGGCTGATCTCAGGGTGGATAACTCATAAACTACCTAAGGTCCAAATTAGCAAGATTAAATCTAAAAAAGTAGGGGGTTTCAAAATAGGGGGCTATAGATGTGTCGTTAGTTTGTGGGAGTGGGGGATGAGGGAGGGGGGAGTGAAAGGGTGAGGAAAGGGTGAGGAAAGGGTGAGTGAAAGGGTGAAATTGAAAAGCTAAAAAATATTTTTTGGGTGGAGACTCCATTCACACAATACACTACTTCCACCAGTACAAAGATGAAAACAAGTATCGAAAAACAATGAGCCAGTAAACTGATCAAAAACAGTGCAGTCTATGCTGATTCTCATCAGGATATCCACTTGTAGTACTAGACTAGTGGTAGTCGTTGTCGGTAATGCTGGCAAAGTGGTTTAGTTGAATGCTTGCACTGCCAGCAGTAAACACATCATAAAAAATCAACTGTTCATGGTAGAGAGTTTGTTCTGTATGAAACGGAAGAGAACAATAAGCCTAGAAGTAGAAGATGCTCTTACCGCAATGACGCGTAGAAGCCTTAGACAACGGGTAGTCCGAGGTAAGAGTAAAAGGGAAACTGGAAGGTCAAAGTACGTGAGCCTGTTTCATCCCTGTCCACCATATAGGATGTGGTGATCTAAACAACGGTAGTATTAACTTTGACGAGAGGCAAAATTATACAAGTCAGTAAATGATGAGGGAAAGAAATTGAGTGGGGAAAAAACTACATAGACGTGAGTTTTCAAAGAAATTAATCAAAAAGAGACTTCAGACAGGTTTCTAGAGAATTCTTGTAGTTTTTTGCTTTATTCCTCTATTCCTAAACTTGTACACATGTTTACAAACTCTGTCTGTCTGTCTGTCTGTCTTCACATGGACTAAGACAGCATCAACCATATTTTGTCGAGAGGAACCTGTGTGCCAATGCAAATTGGTTGGTAAATGATGAGGAGAAATTTAGCGGGGAAAACTACATTTCGAGAAGAATGCAAAGAAATCAAAAGAAAATAACAGAAAAAAAGAGAGACAGACAGACAGACAGAGACAGACAAACTCTGTGTCTGTCTGTCTTGTGTCACATGGACGAAGACAGCATCAGACCACATTTTGTCCTAAAGCCAATGAGGTGAGAGAGAGAGAGAGAGAGAGAGAGAGAGAGAGAGAGAGAGAGAGAGGGAGGGAGGGAGGGAGAGAGAGAGAGAGAGAGAGAGAGAGAGAGAGAGAGAGAGAGACAGACAGACAGAGAGAGAGTGAGAAAGTTTGTGTGTGAGAGAGACAGTGTGACAGAGAGAGAGAGAGAGAGAGACATAGAGAGAGAGAGTAAGACGGAACAGAGACAGTTTTCATACTTCTCATTTTACGTTCTGAGAGAGGTGAGAGTTTAGGGGGATTCTGATACAACTTTTTCTTTCTTCCCAGACCCTGTGGAGACAACAGCTGGAAGCAGTGAGAGAGCCATGAGTAAGGAATGAAATGAAATAAATAGTCAAGTCTTTGTAGGGACAGAGCCAAGACCAACACAACGGGAAACTATTTGTCTGTTTAGGCTTTCTTGTGTCTGTATCACATCGAGGCTCTGAAAGCGGATGTTATCACAGCAGAGGCACTGGGAGCAGGAATTATCATGACAACAGAGGCTCTGAAAGCGGATGTTATCACGTCAGCAGAGGCAGAGCAGAAAGTTATCACGACAACAGAGGCTCTGAAAGCGGATGTTATCATGACAGCAGAGCTCTGAAAACGGATGTTATCATGACAGCAGAGGCTCTGGAAACGGATGATAGACAGCAGAGCTCTGGAAAACGGATGTTATCATGACAGCAGAGGCTCTGAAAACGGATGTTATCAATGGCTGTTAAAAGGCTCTGAGAGCAGAAAGTTATCGCTACAGCAAAGGCTCTGGAAACGGATGTTATCAATACAGCAGAGGCTCTGAAAGCAGTTATCGTGGACAGCAGAGGCTCTGAAAGAGACAAGAGCAGAGGCATTGAAAGGCACTCCAAGAGCTGGGGGCCAACACCTTGCCACTGGACTAGAGAAGAAGAAGAAGAAGAAGAAGATGATGATGATGAAGCAGAAGAGAGAGACAGAGAGCAGAGGAAGAAAAGAGTTTCTATACATCTCAGAGAGAAACTTGAAGCAAAGAGCTGAACATGGACTTTTCCAGATCTGCAGCTTGGCCACTGATCCACTTTCTGTGACAGTCCACCCGTTTCCAATGGCGGTCTGGAGAGGTGACAATTGAGTTTAGGGGTCATCCTGATCTCCAACTTTTTCTTCTTCCAGAGCCGTGACCCCGTAACGGACTGGAGGGGAGACAACAGCTGAAAAAAACACACGGGAGGACACAGTCAGTAAGGTTAATTGAAATGAATTACATAAATGTTTTGTGAAGGGAAATTTGTTAGTTAAGACCAACACAACAGAGGAAACTATAAACTACGAATACCATGGAGACATTTAATTGTATGTGACAAGTAATTCATAAACAGTAGCATTATAATATAATAATACAAGACAATTATCAGGATCAATATGAACATGAAAGACAACAAGTGATCACTAGTGATGATTATGATGGTTTTGATGACGAATTGACAACTATGATGTTTGATGATGATGCAGCAGAGGCTCTGATAATGATAAAGATCACGACAGCAGAGGCTCTGATTATAGCAGAAAGTTTTAACTGTTTCAGTGGACAGACAGAGGCTTTTAATCTTTCAGTTTGACATTTGAGTGAGAAGCTCTGACAAACGTAGTGATGTTATCAATGGTGTAAGAGGCTTGGTGTAATGGGTGTCAGTAATGGGTGTCTTGGTGCAGGGTGCTCTGAAAGCAGTAATGGGTGTTTTGGTGTAATGGGTGTCTCTGAATGGGTGATGTTATCACGAGTGCAGAGGTCTTGCAGAAAGTTATCACGACAGCAGATGGGCTCTGTAATGCAGATGTTATCTTGGGAGGCTCTGAATGGGGATGTGTATGGGTGTCTTGGTATTGAATGGATGTCTTGGTGTAATACCCTTTCTTGGGTGTCTTGGTATAATGGGTGTCTTGGTGTAATGGGTGTCTTCAGAAGAAGAAGAAGAAGAAGTGTAATGGATGATTGGGTGAAAAAGTATAATGGGTGTCTTGGTGAAATGGGAGTTTATATATGGATGTCTTGGTGTAATGGGTGTCATAATGGGTGTCTTGGTATAATGGGTGTCTTTTAATGGGTGTCTTGGTGTAATGGATGTCTTGGTAATGGGTGTCTTGGTATAATGGGTGTCTTGGTATAATGGGTGTAATGGGTGTGTCTGGTGTCATGGGTGTCTTGGTGGTAATGGGAGAACAGGGAATGGATGTCTCATTCCGCGCTTTGTTTCTTTTATAATGGATGCCGGTATAATGGGAGTCTTGGTGTAATGGGTGTCTTGGTGTAACGGACTTGGTGAGAGGCTTGGTGTAAAGACTAACGTAATGGGTGTCTTGGTGTAATGGGTGTCTTGGTATCAGGGCTTGGAAAACACACGGGAGGTAGATGGGTGTCCTCCACCACAGTCAGTGATAGGTAGGGTTAATGGGTGAATTGAATTACATAATGGGTGTCTTGTTAATGGGTGTCTTGGTGTAATGGGTGTCTTTAATGTTATACATACAACAGAGAATAAGTGATATAATGGGTGTTTTGATATAATGGGTGTCTTTTAATGGGTGTCTTGACAATGGGTGTCTTGGTAAATGGATGTTTTGGTGTACGGTGACAATTATCATGGGGATCAATATGAACATGAAAGTGACAACAATGGGTGTCTGAGTCCCACTGGTGTCTTGGTATAATGGATGTCTTGGGTGTCAATGGGTGTCTTGATGATGATGGTGATGTCTTGGTGTAATGGGATAATGATAAAGATCACTTGTATGGGTGTCTTGCCATTTGACATATTATGGGTGTCTTGGATAATGGGTGTCTTGGTGGATAATGGATGTCTTCTTAATCTGTTCAGTTTGACATTTGTGTGAGAGAAGCTACAACTGGGTGTCTTGGTGTAATGGGTGTCTTGGTGTATGGGTAATGGTGTCTTGGTATAATGGGTGTCTGTAATGGGTGTCTTGGTATAATGGTGTCTTGGGTGTCTTGGTATAATGGGTGTTTTGATATAATGGGTGTTTGATATAATGGGTGTCTTGATATAATGGGTGTCTTGGTGTAATGGGTGTCTGTATAATGGGGAGTCTTTGTGTAATGGGTGTCTTGGTGTAATGGGTGTCTTGGTATAATGGGTGTCTTTGTGTAATGGGAGTCTTGGTGTAATGGGTGTCTTTGTAATGGGTGTCTTGGCATAATGGGTGTCTTGGTGTAATGGGTGTCTTGGGTGTCTTATGTAATGGGTGTCTTGGTGTAATGGGTGTCTGGTATAATGGGTGTCTTGGTATAATGGGTGTCTTGGTAATAATGGATGTCTTGGTATAATGGGTGTCTTGGTATAATGGATGTCTGGTGTAATGGGTGTCTTGGTATAATGGATGTCTTGGGTGTCTTGGTGTAATGGGTGTCTTGGTGTAATGGGTGCCTAATGGGTGTTTTGGTATAATGGGTGTCTTGGTGTAATGGTGTCTTGGTATAATGGGATGTTTTGGTGTAATGGGTGTCTTGGTATAATGGATGTCTTTGGCATTTTGGTATTGGTGTCTTGTATAATGGGTGTTTTGGTCTAATGGGTGTCTTAATGGGTGTCTTGGTGTCTTGTGTAATGGGTGTTTTGGTGTAATGGGTGTCTGGCATAATGGGTGTTTTGGTATACTGCGTCTGGTGTAATGGGTGTCCCAAGGCTCAAGGATGTTGTCTACTTCGGACAGGCATTTTGTTGTGTAAATGCGATGAAACAGTGGATGTTCACAATTAGCACATTTTCATGGCTTTTTCTCCTCACTCTGTCACTTTTTTTTTCTTTTCTGAGCCTTTTGTTGTGACGCCTCCCTACCATGAGATGTTATGTAATGGTATAGCTCCAGTACTATGCGGTGTAGCAGCCTCAGTTGACCTTTGACTCTCATGAAAATGTGTTTGTAAACATACCTTCCTCCTCCCGCATCTCCCTCTTCCACCTCAAATCTCAAGGGGAGGCATGTCATCTCTCCACTGGCCTTCAGCCTCCTCCGTCACACATCTCTTCCGTCTTTCTGCTCTGTTTACTGGGCGAGTTCAGACCTTTGACTCCTCGGGTTTTTTTCTAGTTTGCTTTCGCCTTCCTCCATGTTGTCACCAGCAGATTCAACTGTCGGTTCAAAGATCAAGAAATGAAAAGTGATGTCAAGCTACATGTGTGTGTGTGTGTGTGTGTGTGTGCGTGTGTGTGGGTCATTTGTTGATTTGACACACACACACACACACACACACCCATCCAATTCATCAAAATGACTGAGAAAACCTTAGTTCTAGTAACACATTATATTTAGAAAAATCTTAAAACTTATTGCTGATAAAAGCGTGAAAGTTACTGTCACACCTATGGCCCCGTATATGAAGAGAGTACAGGTTTTCATGCCTTTGATCTAGGCTACGTGATTACTAAATGTGTAATGCTGTATGCAATGAAGTGCCTGAGAGTCAATCAGCGTGGCATTCAACGTGAGATAACTTATGGGAGGATATCCCTACTAACTCATTACAATGGCCGCCAACTGCCTGTCCCAACGGCTGATTCAACGTATAACTTTACGTGGAGGGGATATCCCTTCTATTTACCATTACAATGGCCATCAACTTGTCTGTCCCAACGGCTGATTCAACGTATAACTCTACGGGAGGAGATATCTCTAACTCATTACAATGGCCATCAACTCATCTGTCCCAACGGCTGATTCAACGTATAACTCTACGGGAGGAGATATCCTAACTCATTTCAATGGCTATCAACTCGCCTGTCCCAACGGCTGATTATTGGCCAGATACGTCCAGTGGCTGCCAAAAGCCGCACGATCAGATTATCGTAACAGAAACTTGACAGCTAAGTCCGGTTTCCTGCTTCAATGCTTTGTCTTTGGTGTTACTATGTTTGCTAGCAATAAAGGAAAGTTGATATAGCGCATGTGATTTTGACAAGACTTGCTTACCTCCATCTGGTTTCGACAGGAGATTTTTTCTCTGTTCTGCTGGATCTGGAAAATCAAAAATCAAAGGAGTCGTAAACCTTCCAAAGGTTTAAGAATTTTTTTTGCCCCCCCCCCCTTACCAATACACATTAAAACCAACAATTTTGCCCCTTTTACCAATACACATTAAAACCAAATATATTGTCTCTCCCCCCAATACCTAAAACCAAATATATTGCTCCTCCCTTAACAATACACATTAAAACCAAATATATTTTGTCCCTCCTTACCAATACACATTAAAACCAAATATATTTTGTCTCTCCCCTTACCAATACACATTAAAACCAAATATATTTTGTCCCTCCCCTTACCAATACACATTAAAACCAATTTTGTCCCTCCCCACCCAATCCCTAAACCAAATACCCCCCTAAACCCCCCCCTACCAATGCACATTAAAACCAACCCCCCTCCCCTAACCAATACACATTAAAACCAAAATATTTTTGCCCTCCCCCAATCAATACACATTCTTCATTAAAACCAAAAAATATATTCAAAATATGAATTGAAAAATAAAAATTCAAGACAAGATTGTTTTACTTGATTTGATTTTAGACCTACATCTACAGCAAAGGGAAAAAGACGAGGCAAAGTGATGAAGGTAAAACATAATAAAGATATAACAGCCACACATAGGAAAACACGAGACAAATACAAAGGAAATAAAACATAAAAAATCATAGACACCAGGTAGACAGAACGGTTGTGGCATCGGTGGCTGATTGGTAAGGCTGCCGGGATCATGAGGTCCGGGTTTGAATCCTAGCAACGCTAGGGCGGCTGTTGTGTTCCCTGGGTAAAAAACGTAACACGCATTTCCCAACTTGACCCCAGGTGCAAATGGGAACAAGCACTAGCTTGGGGCAAATACCTGCGTCCGACTAGTGTCCTGTCCAGCAGGTGATGAGCATCACTGGTTTCACTTCACACTACATAAACCGGGAAAGGTTCTGGCTCTACGGGCTGTAATGGTCTTGAAGGAACATAATGCTTTCTTTTATGGACAGAATGGGCGATGACCCACTCGTGTACAGAAATTGCCTCCCTTGCAGCTTTCCCTGTATGTCCCTAACTTGGCCGCCCATGTGGGGTGGGGGAACACGGGCCCACGTTTCGGGCCGTTTCACAGTAGATATACCAAGGACTATGACAAATTCACAATAGATATACCAAGACTATGACAAATTCACAGTAGATATACCAAGGACTATGACAAATTCACAGCAGATATGCTAACAAGGACTATGACAAATTCACAGCAGATATGCCAACAAGGACTATGACAAATTCACAGCAGATATACCAACAAGGACTATGACAAATTCACAGTAGATATGCTAACAAGGACTATGACAAATTCACAGCAGATATGCCAACAAGGACTATGACAAATTCACAGTAGATATACCAAGGACTATGACAAATTCACAGTAGATATGACAAATTCACAGTAGATATACCAAGGACTATGAGGAGCAAATTCACAGCAGATATACCAACAAGGACTATGACAAATTCACAGCAGATATGCCAACAAGGACTATGACAAATTCACAGCAGACATGCTAACAAGGACTATGACAAATTCACAGCAGATATACTAACAAGGACTATGCCAGATATGCCAACAAGGACTATGACAAATTCACAGCAGATATGCTAACAAGGACTATGACAAATTCACAGCAGACATGCTAAACAAGGACTATGACAAATTCACAGCAGACATGCCAACAAGGACTATGACAAATTCACAGCAGACATGCCAACAAGGACTATGACAAATTCACAGTAGACATGCTAACAAGGACTATGACAAATTCACAGTAGATATACAAGGATATGCAAATTCAAGGACTATGACAAATTCACAGCAGACATGCTAACAAGGACTATGACAAATTCACAGTAATATACCAAGGACTATGACAAATTCACAGATATGCCAACAAGGACTATGACAAATTCACAGCAGACATGCTAACAAGGACTATGACCAGCAGATAAACAAGGACTATGACAAATTCACAGCAGATATGCTAACAAGGACTATGACAAATTCACAGCAGATGCTAACAAGGACTATGACAAATTCACTAATGCTAAAGGACTATGACAAATTCAGCAGATGTCAACAAAGACTATGACATGCCAGATATGCTAACAAGGACTATGACAAATTCACAGCAGATATGCCAACAAGGACTATGACAAATTCACAGCAGATATGCTAACAAGGACTATGACAAATTCACAGCATATGTCAAAAAGACTATGACAAATTCACAGCAGATATGCCAACAAGGACTATGACAAATTCACAGCAGATATGCCAACAAGGACTATGACAAATTCACAGCAGATATGCCAACAAGGACTATGACAAATTCACAGCAGATATGCTAACAAGGACTATGACAAATTCACAGCAGATGACAAATTCACAGACCAACAAATTCAGATATGCCAACAAGGACTATGACAAATTCACAGCAGATATGCCAAGGACTGACAAATTCACAGCAGATATGCTAACAAGGACTATGACAAATTCACAGCGGATGTCAAAAAGACTATGACAAATTCACAGCAGATATGCCAACAAGGATTATGACAAATTCACAGCAGATGCCAACAAGGATAATGACAAATTCACAGCAGATGCCAACAAGGACTAGGTTGTGTATTTACACTTCTCACCTGTTCGGAGAGGTCGACTTTTCCACTGGTTCAATTTGGTCCGTGTTGAGTCTCTCTGGTGATTTGAGTGGCCTCGTTGATTTGCGGGTCGGAGTCGTAAACATTTGGTCAGCAGACGCCATTGAAAGCTGTACGGTGGGGTCACAGGAGATTCTAATTTTTGATGTTGCCGTTTGGGGGAATGGAAACATCTGTAAGACTTTCGATCTCAGGCGGGGCTCAATTTTTCTGGAGTTTGCTGTGCGCGGTTTGATTTTCGCACTGCCCCTTCAATGGATGATATCAAGCGCTCTGGAGTTTTTGAATGCCGCACCGATCGTCTGATGTTGAGCGTACTCATTTCTCTCCTTCCTCTCTCTCTGACGAAGTATCCTCTGAGCTGGTCTTTTTCCTGTTTGTTCTGGAGTCTTTGATTGCCTTCGACTCTGCCTTGATTTGCGTTCTGCTGTTTCCGAGGTCTCTTCCTTTCAGGACTGTTGTGAACTTTCCTCTTTCAAAACACGTTCAGGGGTTTTAGACTTTGCACGAAGAATGCCTCAAAATGTCGGAGTTAGTTTCACCAGCTTCCTCTTTGCCGGATGTAATGCCCTGAGAAGTGTTGAGGGCTGAGTCATGCTCCGCACTTCTTAACTGTCTCTGGGTCCGCTCAGTGTTTTAGACTGTCTACTTCGAGACTGTCTCACCTGATGGGTGCTAATCTCCGCCTGGTCTGTCTCCGACACTAAGCCCTTGTGGACAAGACCCCTTGTCACGCGTTCGGGCGTCTTTGACTGCCTGGTTGAACGTCTAATACCTGGATTCACTTTTTCTACCATCAGCTGTAATTTTTGCGACTCTAATGTCTCTTCTGAAATCGACTTTTAATTGCACGTTCTGGGGTCTTTGATTGTCTGATTGAATGTCTTGTACCTGGATTCACTCTTCACCCACCGGCTCAGACTTTTGCAAATCAAATTTCTCTTCTGAAATTGGCTTTTTAATCGCATCGTTCTGGGGTCTTTGATTGGCGGGGAAGAATACCTGAGGTTATGGGATGTCAATTCAATCTCCTCAACGAATGTCCCTGTCACCTCTGGAACTTTAAAATGCTTCTCAGATTTTCTGACGCAGTGCCGAGCCTCATCCCTTTCATCGCCACTGCTTCTTTGCGCTCTCTGAGCAGAAGACCTGTCCAGCGTGTCTAACATTTCTTTTCACCGCACGTTCGGCGTTTTTGAGTGGCGCTGAGATCTTTCACTGTGTGTTCAGCGGCTTCTTCATGACTAGTTTGTTGAAGAGGCTTGTTCTCTAATTGCTTCCCTTTCTGAAGTCGTCGCTCAGTCTTGCTTTGTCTTCTAGAGCGCCGTAAGTCCTGACATGTCAAAGAGGCTTCCTCGTTGATGGCAAGTGTGTCGTCTGTTCTTGTGTCCGTGGAAGATGGCAAATGATCTGGTAATTTACTCGCAATGTTTTCATCGTTGACTTTCTTAGCCATGACGCGTTCTGGAGTCTTGGAATGCCTCTGAGATCTTCTCAACGAGTTATCATCAATTTCCTCCTCCTTCTCCCCTTTCCGGTATGTGGTCCTTTCTGAGGTCTTTGGTCTTCCTCCCGTTGTCTTTGCCTGGCTTTGCGGATTCAACCAAGGAAGTCAACTCACTAAGCACGGCAAGGCTCTGCTTGCTGACGTCACCCCTTCTAGCCGATTTTATTCCAAGTCGTCCGATGAATCGGTGGAGCTGTCAGTCGGATGAAGACGGCGCGATTTCCTTCTAGACAGCGAGCCTTGGGATTTCTGGAGATGCTCTTGTCTCGTCTCCGACTTGCTGAGGAAATCTTCAGAAGATATAAATTCTTCCTTTGTCGCTTTCAGCAGGCGTATCTTCCGTGTTGACTTTGCCTCACCGATGCAATTTCCCAGTCTGCTTTGGCCATTTTGGTTTTCAGTTTTGGCTGCTTGGTGACGGCAACTCGTGGATACTCCTCTCATGTTCTGAATGACTAGTCCTGTCTACAACGTCTTTGGATATGTCGGGGCATGTCTTTCTCGCAGACTCCTTCTTTCTGCTGACTGGGGATATGGACTGGAGGGACAAGGAAGCTGCTTTCAGCTCTTGTGCATCAGAGGCAACTTTTCTTCATGGCCATTTCACTGATTTTGGCCATTTTGCTAGACGGAGGCGTCATGGGAGGAGAATCCAGCTCTTTTACGCTTCTCGGGAGTTGAAGTGATCTGAAGGGCGGAAACGGTCTCCGATCGATGGTGATGCTCAAAGTCTGATTCAATGACTTGATTCAAAGTGCACACTTTGCTGACAGACCGACTCACTTCTGTGGTAGACTCGTGTTATCCGCTGAGTCATGCTTTGGGAGGCACTGATTTCATGCCATAAAGATTTGGCAGCAAGGGTTCCAGAGGACTTGTGGCCGTTCTTCGTTGTAATGCTGCATCCTCGAGGGTGATTGTGGGGTCTTTTTCTTGATCATAAGACAAATATTTTTCAGTCTGAAAAAATATATATTTAAATATTTTTTTTTATGATTCTTAAATAACAAGTTCATCTCATGGTGCATACGAGGAAATAGCAAGGTGATAGATATATGAAGGAATCAGCGAGAAGTAAAACCTGCCAGCCAACTGCCCACACATGTGTATATATATATGATGCTTATTGAATTTGTTCATAACGTTTTTATATGTTATCACTTCTCAGTTGTTGCATTGTTTAAAAATCTGACGGCAAATCTATATTTTTTTTGGACATTTCTATTAAAAGGCTTCGATTACATTACACAGTTTTAAATACCTTGATCAATGACTTCTACATAGAACATTTTGAATTTAGTCTATTTCCCTTGTCCTATTTTAGTATTTCAAGCATAACAAGTATTTTCGGAAGAGATGGATAGAGCATTATTCCTTATTTTCTACGGTATTTAAAGGCAGCCCTACGGTGAAACTAATTTGAGAATGGATAGAGCATTAATAGTCTTTGAATGATGTCTTCTTTGAATAACCGTCTTTGTAGCTAGTCTTTGAATCTAAAGGCATCAACCTTTGAATAATGTCTAGCCTTTGTCTTTGAATGATGTCTAGTCTTTGAATAATGTCTAGCCTTTGAATGATGTCAGTCTTTGAATGATGTCTAGTCTTTGAATAATGTCTAGCCTTTGAATAATGTCTAGCCTTTGAATAATGTCTAGTCTTTGAATGATGAATGATGTCTAGTCTTTGAATAATGTCTAGTCCTAGTCTTTGAATAATGTCTAGTCTTTTGAATGATGTCTAGCCTTTGAATAATGTCTAGTCTTTGAATGATGTCTAGTCTTTGATAATAATCTTTGAATGATGTCTAGTCTTTGAATAATGTCTAGTCTTTGAATAATGTCTATCTTTGAATAATGTCTAGCCTTTGAATAATGTCTAGTCTTTGAATAATGTCTAGCCTTTGAATAATGTCTAGTCTTTGAATAATGTCTAGCCTTTGAATGATGTCTAGTCTTTGAATAATGTCTAGTCTTTGAATAATGTCTAGTCTTTGAATGTCTAGTCTTTGAATAATGTCTTCTTTGAATAATGTCTAGTCTTTGAATAATGTCTAGTCTTTTGAATAATGTTTAGTCTTTGAATAATGTCTAGTCTTTGAATAATAGTCTTTGAATGATGTCTAGTCTTTGAATAATGTCTAGTCTTTGAAGCCTTTGAATAATGTCTAGTCTTTTGAATAATGTCTAGTCTTTGAATAATGTCTAGTCTTTGAATGATTTCTAGTCCTTTGAATGATGTCAGTTCCTTTTGAATGATGTCTAGTCTTTGAATTATGGTTTTGAACACCTTTCATTTTCCTGTATCATCATGTTCTGGTGTATTGGTTTAGATCTGATCTTTTTCCAGGCATTTTCTGTTTCCTTCCGTGAAAGTTGTTTGTATGCTTTAATGCCTCCTTAATAACTTCTTCCCACTTTCTCCGAGGTCTGCCTTCTTTTGGTCTCTAGCACTGCATACTAATTTAGCTATTCTAAAATTGTCATTCATTATGTTTCATGCCCAAACCATCTTAGTTTTTTATGCCATCTGCTTTGGTTTGATCTCTTATTGTTTGTGTTTCTGATTTTGTCTCTTTTAGTTTTTTTCCCTACTACTCTTCTTAGATATTTCATTTCGCCTGCCTGTACTCTACTGTATTCCCTACTGTCTAAGGTCCAGGTTTCGGTGCCATAGGGAGAGTAGGACAATAAACTGTGTTGTATGTAAAACAATTCACACAATATCACTCGTCAAAAATCCAAAGTAATAGCACTACATCAAAAATGCAAACTAGTATCACTACGTCAAAAAACCCAGAGTAATAGCACTACGTCAAATATCTAAACTATACCACTACGTAAAAAATCTAAACTAGTATCACATCAAAAATGCAAACTAGTATCATGTAAAAATGCAAACTAGTATCACTACGTAAAAAATCTAAACTATATCACTATGTAAAAAATCTAAACTAGTATCACTACGTAAAAATCTAAACTAGTATCACTACGTAAAAATCTAAACTATATCACTACGTAAAAAAAATCTAAACTAGTATCACTACGTAAAAAATCTAAACTAGTATCACTACGTCAAAAAATCTAAACTAGTATCACTACGTAAAAATCTAAACTAGTATCACTACGTAAAAAATCTAAAACTATATCTACTAAAAATCTAAAAAATCTAAACTATATCACTACGTAAAAAAAATCTAAACTAGTATCACTAAACGCCAAAAAATCTAAACTAGTATCACTACGTAAAAAATCTGAACTATATCACTACGTAAAAATCTAAACTATATCACTACGTAAAAAATCTAAACTAGTATCACTACGTAAAAATCTAAACTAGTATCACTACGTAAAAAATCTAAAGTAGTATCACTACGTAAAAAAATGCAAACAATATCACTACATAATGTAACGTACATTAACGCCAACAATCTCCGCCTTGTTCTCGGTGATGACCACAGAAGCAGACGGAGATTCTTTCTTCCCGTGACGACACATATTGAAGGAAATTTCCCCGTCGACACAGGCGTTTCTACTGACACATCATGTTTCCACGGGCGACATAAGGTCAGGTCGCACCAATTTCCCCAGGGAATCATCGTACCTGAAGGGTTCATTGAAAAAAACACAAGAAAAAACTTCTTAAATATACAACACTGAAAATATGTACACCTTTATTCTTAAATATACAACACTGAAAATATACAACACACCTTTATTCTTAAATATACAACACTGAAAATGAGAGAAAAGGAGAAGAAAAAGAAAAAAACCCCGTTAAAATGATTTCTGTGTTCAATTAATCACTTGCAGTGATCTAAGAGGGAAGTGAGAAGTAACAGCAAGACAAGCAAACCAGTCAAAGGAATTTGATTCTATTTTCTTATATTTGATTTTATATAAGCCTAGGAGTCCAAACTGAAGTCTCAAGTGTAAGCAGTGGAAAACCAATTGCTACCTCTGAAAAGAACTTTATTTCCTGAGTAATTTGATACCAAAATTATTTCTGTAAGACAATATTAAACGAAGGTACAAATTTTAAATTTTAGAATTCTTTTGAAAAATTTTTCAAATGGGCCAAAACATAAAATCTCTAAATCTTCTAGATCTAAATTTTGCAAAAACGATCACTCACAAAACTCATTCTTCTTAAACTTCAAGTCATGAATACATAGAACAAGCCCAATTTTTTCGTTACTCTTCAAAAACTAAGACGGCTTTTTAAAAATATTGAGATAGAATATGAAAAAATGCAAGAACGGCACAATTTGTCTCTACACACTGAATCGACTACGCACACACGGCCTGGAGCCAAGCGACAAGTCAAACCTGCTTACTAGATCTAGTTAGAAAGTCGTGTACATAGTTTTCGGTTGAGGATGCACTAAACAAAGCTGTCATCGTCGTTACTGGCAAAGTCGTAATTTAATGACACTCATAGTTTCTAATGCAAAATTGAATGATCTTTCTATTGGTGGGATTGCTTTCTTTTGAACTTTTTACCTAAGTGGTTCTACGGGCATTCAAAAACTTTAATCACCTTGCAGGATTGATGGGTATCATTGTAAAGTTTATTTCTAGCACAATCTGATTCAATCAATCAGAGCCGACTATCATTCATTGAGCTATCGTGTAACGTGAAGAAAGAAAGAGGGGTGTCTGATGAGCTGGTTTGTTAGCATCTGGCGAGCTGGTTTATTACCATCTGGCCACTGGCTTTGCGTCTGACCATCCTCCTTTACTAGAGTATGAGAGCATATTGTATTTCACATTCCCTATCACAACACACCTGGTTGAAAAGGGCGGAATGGGAACTTTCCAATGGTGTAAGCCACATCACACTACTACAGTGTATAGAGGAGAGGGCGAGGTGAATGGGACCGAAAATTGGCGAAATCTGTGACTGGCGCCGTTTGAACGGAAAAAACGGGGCGGTTTGGACAAGCTGTTTTATGTTTGATTTCTTATGGCTTTTAGCCTCATACAACTGCATACTAACCATTTTTTTCTAGGTCATTTCATTCAGTCTTTCTCAAATCTGTTGGGAGTATACAGTCAAGCTGACTGAAAAGTACTTCCATACTTACACTGATGAGATCAATCTCGGCTTATAGCGGCCCAGATATCTTTGTGCCCTCATCATCATTGAAAACACTGAGTAAATGCGAGCTCTGCCAAGGCACAAGTTGAAAAACAACGACTTACCACCTGTGGTGGCAAAGGGTTAGAAGGCTTATCATTCTTGTCAGCTAAACCATCTCACGAAAGGGGAGCCTGATTGCAATCTTTCTGTATTTTGTCATTCATCCGCTTACAAACAGTTGTAGCAGACATCACTCCTGTCACCGCCTTTGCACACAGTCTACTTTGTCATTGTACTGCCTACTGACACAATGTAGTCAGTGAGCCCACTTGCGCGGATACGGACCATAAATCCATCTTTATCTTTATCTTTTACCCACCTGGCAACCAAACATCGAGGAAAGTACACATCACCACTACACCTCATATGGAGCTAGAAAAAAGACACCATCTCCCACAACCAAGAAAAGAAACACCACGGTGAACAGAGATACACCAACATCGTATTCAAAGAGCCTCAAATCAAGATGAAGCTAATCGACAATCAAAGAAAGAAATTAGATCCGCTAACACTGATGATGTCATCGCAGAAAAACCATTGATGATTACTCTGACAGCTTGATCCATGTATACACAAATGGGTCAGCTCTCAAAGCAACATCAAATGCAGAGTATGGTCTTCGACTCCATACAACACAAAACCCTCTTCAAAATATTAAAATCAATAGGAACAGACGAAAAAGACCTTAGACTGGTAAGAAACCTGTATTGGCACCAAACAGCTTGCGTCAAAGTGGATAACGAGACATCAGCTTTTTTTAACATCATGACATGAGTGAGACAAGGCTGTGTTCTCTCACCAGACCTCTTCAATTTTGTGAAAATTTAATAGAAGCCATTATAAGTTTTTACAATCAACCAACGTGTGCAGTGAGAGTAGCTGGAAATATATCTGAAGAATTTGATGTAGATATAGGAGTAAGACAGGGTTGTAACCTAAGTCCTCTTTTGTTTATCACATTTATGGATTCAGTCACAAAGGCATCCTCAAAATTGAAGAAAATGAATGTAGGTACGTGGAAGCTCAAACTAGTAAATATACCAATGCTTTCATTTGCTGATGATTTAGTTCTGTTTGGAAAATCAGAAAGGGACCTTCGGTCGAATATTAACATGATAAATAATGAATTAAGTAAGAGGAATGAGTGTAAATGCAAAGAAAACCAAAACAATGCTAGTAACTAGGGAAGCTAAAACACAAAATCTTAAATTAGGCAGGGAGAATCTAGAACAAGTTCAAAGCTACAATTACTTATCAGAGGGAAAACTAAGAGAAGAAATCAGCCAGAGAATCCAAAAGGCAAGTGCAATATATAACCATCTAGGAAAGGCATTTGTAGGTAAACAATTATCCAGCAAAAACCAAAATGGCATTATACAACACAGATCAAACCGAAGCAGGTGGCATAAAAACTAAGATAGAAATAAATCAACTCAGATGGTTTGGGCATGAAAACAGAATGAATGACAATAGAATAGCTAAATCAGTATACAGTGCTAAAACTCAAGGTAAAGACCAAAAGGCAGACCTCAGAGAAAGTGGGAAGATGATATAAAAGAGGCATTAAAGCAAAAGAAATTAACTTTCACGGAAGGAAACAGAAAGCGTCAGGACAGGACAGCCTGGAGAAAGATCATTTGGGCATCTAAACCCATACACCGGAAGGTAGAATGGGAGCTGATAAAAAAGTGTTGTGATATGCACACGGGACCTCCTTTTATAGTCTCTATCCCATCGGACTAGGAGTTGATCCCCCTACCTGGAACAGGGAGCGAGTTTTACTAAAATAAATTTGAGAAACTGTTCAACCTGTCAGGCATGCACCCACGACCATTAGGTTGAGAGGGGAGACACCTCACCTCTGGATCACAGAGTCCCGAGTCAATGGGAAAGCAGAAACTACCAGCCACGCCATCCCTCCACAATCCAAGTGGAAAGGAGAGAAGCAGAAACTACCAGCCACGCCATCCCCCCACAATCCAAGTGGAAAGGAGAGAAGCAGAAACTACCAGCCACACCATCCCCCACAATCCAAGTGGGAAGGAGAAAAAGGAATTTTGTGTCAAAATCTTAGAAGTTCTCACCTGTCGGGATCCAGTCCAACTAATTCCCAGCCCACCAATCCAAGTGGAAAGGAGAGAAGCAGAAACTACCAGCCACGCCATCCCCCACAATCCAAGTGGAAAGGAAATGGGTGTATGCAGAAACTAACCAGCCACACCATGGCTAACCCCACAATCCAAGTGGAAAAGGAAAGAAGCAGAAACTACCAGCCACACCATCCCTCCACAATCAAGTGGAAAGGACAGAAAGGAAAACATATTTTTTGTGTCAAAATCTTATGATGTAGTTCTAACCCACAGCCTGTATGGGGGATCCGGTCTAACGACAGACTAATTCCACAGCTCCACCAGTCTTTTATAGTGTATGAATATAACCCGTTCCTTTTATAGTGTTGCCTTGGTATTGCTATGTCATTTCCAGTTTTTCATGACCTGAGATAAAAAAGAAAGAAAAAGAAGCCAACTGATATTCATACCCTTAGCCATTGTTTCCACTACAGGCGTGAGACGCCGTTATCATCTCCAAAGAGATTTTATTTTTGCACATTCCATTGATGGAAAGCATACTCTTTTTATGGTGTATGGAAACCTGACCACACTGCATTCCAGTTAGATTAACCCACAGCATACTCCTTTCTTTTATAGTGTATGGAAACCTTACTCTTTCCTTCCAGCAGTTAGATTGAACCCACAGCATACTTTTATATTGTATGGAAACCTTTACAAGAGTTAGCTAACCCACAGCATACTTTTATAGTGTATTCAGATGGAAAACCTTTCTATTCAGATTGTTAGCTAACCCACAGCATTTCTTCTTTTTATAGTGTATGGAAACCTTTACAAGAGTTAGATTGAACCCACAGCATACTTTTATAGTGTATGGAAACCTTTACTCTTTCCTTCCCAGAGTTAGCTAACCCACAGCATACTTTTTATAGTGTATGGAAACCTTACCAGAGTTAGCTAACCCACAGCATACTTTTTATGCATTCTATGGAAACCCTCTTTCCTTCAGAGTTAGCTAACCCACAGCATACTTTTCTTATAGTGTATGGAAACCTTTACCAGAGTTAGCTAACCCACAGCATACTTTTATAGTGTATGGAAATTTACAAGAGTTAGCTAACCCACAGCATACTTTATAGTGTATGGAAACCTTACCAGAAGTTAGCTAACACATTCCACAGCATACTTTTATAGTGTATGGAAACCTTACTCTTTATCAGAGTTAGCTGGAACCCACAGCATACTTTTATAGTGTATTGGATTGAACCTTAACAGAGTTAGCTAACCACTACATTCTATTCAGATTGAACCCTTAGCCTTTACTCTTTCTTCCATTACATTCCATTCCCAGATGGAACCCTTAGCCTTTACTCCTTTTCTTCCACTATATTCCATTCAGATTGAACCCTTAGTTTTTACTCATTTCTTCCACTACATTCAATCAAATTGAGTTTTTAGGGGGCCTTTACTCCTTTCTTCCACTATATTCCATTCAGATTGATTTCTTAGTTTTTACTCTTTTCTTCCACTACATTCCAATCCGATTGATTTTTTAGTCTTCATTCATTTATTCCACTATATTACATTTCCATTCCATTCTAAGCCCTTAGTTTATTACATTCATTCTTTTATTACATTCTAAGCCATTAGCTTTATTACATTCTGAGCCCTTAGCTTTATTACATTCTGAACCATTAGCTTTCCATTCTTCTTAGCTTTATTACATTCTGAACCCTTAGCTTTTATTACATTCTGAGCCCTTAGCTTTTATTAAATTCTGAGCCCTTAGCTTTTATTACATTCTGAGCCCTTAGCTTTTATTACATCTTTATTTATTAAATTCTGAGCCCTTAGCTTTTATTACATTCTGGCCATTAGCTTTTATTACATTCTGAGCCCTTAGCTTTATTACATTCTGAGCTTTTATTACATTCTGAGCCCTTAGCTTTTATTACATTCTGAGCCCCTTAGCTTTTATTACATTCTGAGCCCTTAGCTTTTATTACATTCTGAACCCTTAGCTTTTATTACATTCTGAGCCCTCAGACCTTACTTTTTACATTCTGAGCCCTTAGCTTTTATTACCACTCCCCATACATTCTGAGCCCATAACATTCTGAGCCATAACCGTTTCTCCTTTCTTCCACTGCATTCTATTCTGAGCCCATAACCATTTTCATTTCTTCCTTTCTATCAGTGGTCACTTATCTTGCTAATCATTGCTATCATATTTACACATTCTTCATACATATACCCACCCCATTCCTGCTAACCGGTCAGACATACTGCATGACATACCTGTCAATTATCATCCAATCTCTATTTTTCTTTGCACTTGCCTTTCACTTCATAAATTGTTGCTCACTCCCTCTCTAACAAAAACACTCACATACATTGCGATCGCACGAAACACACACGAAAATGCTCTCTATTTCTCTCTTTTTAAACACACACGTTACATTTCTCTCTCTCTCTGACATGCGTGTGATCGCACTTGCTGCAGGGAGTGAAATTGTTTCAAAGATTTTAATCTCGACTCTATTTAGATCTATTAGTATTAGATATACTTAAGAGTGCATACACAGATCACCTAGATCTAGACGTCCTTAATACTAGGGACGTTTAGATCTAGATCTAACGAGTCATTGAATATCAGTGAAGCCTTCTGCCTGATCAGTTTGAAATTCAAGGCTCTAGTAATTGATGTAGACCTGAATAACCCTAACACGTAATCATATAACGATGTTTGAAGTCTCGGAACAAGTGCAGCACGAGTACTCTGAAGAATGGACAAAGAGAGCAATATATTAGCGGAAAATCGATACACCATTACTCATAATAACATGAATCCTAGATAGGCACGACATCCGGCTATCGGCTGATTGAAAACAAAAATCGCACGCTGAATATACGGAACAATGCAGTCCAGGCAATGACTGCAGTTGTATGACATAAAATTTGGGATGGGCCAACGAAAAATCGGAATTTCGCAAATTTTCGCTAAAAAAATTCAGGATTCTGATTAAATCTGGATAAAAAAGGGCAGGTGTGCTTAACCGTTTCTCCTTTTCTTTCACTGCATTCCATTCTGAGCCCTTAACCGTTTCTCCTTTCTTCCACTGCATTCCATTCTGAGCCCTTAACTGTTTCTCCTTTCTTTCATTGCATTCCATTCTGAGCCCTTAACCGTTTCTTCTTTCTTTCACTGCATTCCATTCTGAGCCCTTAACTGTTTCTCCTTTCTTTCACTGCATTCCATTCTGAGCCCTTAACTGTTTCTCCTTTCTTTCACTGCATTCCATTCTGAGCCCTTTTTTAACCGTTTCTTCTTTCTTCCACTGCATTCCATTCTGAGCCCTTAACTGTTTCTCGTTTCTTTCACCGCATTCCATTCTGAGCCCTTAACTGTTTCTTCTTTCTGAACCCTTAACCGTTTCTTCTTTCTTTCACTGCATTCCATTCTGAGCCCTTAACCGTTTCTCCCTTTCTTCCACTGCATTCCATTCTGAGCCCTTAACCGTTTCTCGTTTCTTTCACTGCATTACATTCTGAGCCTTAACTGTTTTCCTTCTTTCTGATTCTGAGCCCTTAACTGTTTCTCCTTTCTTTTCACTGCATTACATTCTGAGCCCTTAACTGTTTCTCCTTTCTTTCACTGCATTACATTCTAAGTCCTTAACTGTTTCTTCTTTTAACTGTTTTCTTCTTTCTGAACCCTTAACTGTTTCTGTTTTCCTTTCTTTCACTGCATTACATTCTGCCCTTAAGCCCTTAACTGTTTCTCCTTTCTTTCACTGCATTACATTCTGAGCCCTTAACTGTTTCTCCTTTCTTTCACTGCATTACATTCTGAGCCCTTAACTGTTTCTCCTTTTTCTGACCTTAACTGTTTTTCCTTTCTCCCCTGCATTCCATTCTGAGCCCTTAACTGTTTCTCCTTTCTTTTCACTGCATTACATTCTGAGCCCTTAACTGTTTCTCCTTTCTTTCACTGCATTACATTCTGAGCCCTTAACTGTTTTTCCTTCTCCCACTGCATTCCATTCTGAGCCCTTAACTGTTTCTCCCTTTCTCCCACTGCATTCCATTCTGAGCCCTTAACTGTTTTTCCTTTCTCCCACTGTATTCCATTCAGTGTTCAAACTGTTTCTCCTTTCTTCCACTGCATTCCATTCAGTGTTCAAACTGTTTCTCCTTTTTCTCCACTGCATTCCATTCAGCATTCAAACTGTTTCTCCTTTCTCCCACTGCATTCCATTCAGCATTCAAACTGTTTCTCCTTTCTTCCACTGCATTCCATTCAGCATTCAAACTGTTTCTCCTTTCTTCCACTGCATTCCATTCAGTGTTCAAACGCTTTCTCCTTTCTCCCACTGTATTGCATTCAGTGTTCAAAGCTGTGCACACGGGGTTTCTATGCATTCCATTCAGTGCTCAAAGCTGTGCACACGGGGTTTCTATGCATTGCATTCAGTGTTCAAAGCTGTGCACACGGGGTTTCTATGCATTGCATTCAGTGTTCAAAGCTGTGCACACAGGGTTTCTATGCATTCCATTCAGTGTTCAAAGCTGTGCACACGGGGTTTCTATGCATTGCATTCAGTGTTCAAAGCTGTGCACACAGGGTTTCTATGCATTGCATTCAGTGTTCAAAGCTGTGCACACGGGGTTTCTATGCTGTGCACACGGGGTTTCTAAGCTGTGCACACGGTGTTTCTATGCTGTGCACACAGGGTTTCTATACTGTGCACACAGGGTTTCTATGCTGTGCACACGGGGTTTCTATGCACTGTCCTTTTCCCACTCTCTACAGTCTACTCTTCTCACCTGTGGCTGGGCTGGCCGCTTGGATTGCATCACCGGTGTCGACACTCGTGGAGTCTTTGGCGGAACCATTCTCAGCTGCTGCACTGTGTTCCACGACTTGTTGACCTTTGACCTCTTGCCCATCGACGCTGGTTTCCATGGCATCCGTCCATACCTGTTCAATAACGAAAGCCAAAAATAAAAACAGGAAGACGCAATGGGACATACACCCAAACACACTTTTCACACGATGAATTTTTCAAAGACAAAAGCCATGGAGTGATGGTGTGCACAGGTTTTCCCTGAGTTACAACGGAAACGCAAGATTAGCTTAGTTCTTTCTTTCTTTTCATTTTCCCCACATCTACAACTAAGGTGATCAGGGTTTTTGGTAAAATTAAAGTTTTTACAGACTGCCCTGTCAATAGCCAACGGTCCTTTAATGTGCAGAGGGCATTGTGATCTGCCCACTGGACATCTTTTTAAACATCTGTCTTCGATGACTAGGTGTTGATCCACCTACCTTGACAAAGGGGTTAGGTTTCACTCAAATATTACCCGAGTCCTTTTCAACTCCCGGGGTAGCATACAGTACACCAGCCTGTTAGGCGCTTGGTACTTACACTTTGACAAATTCTTTCTCTACCTATAGCTGGGTACTCATTCACACTGGAGTCAAGTGAGAAAAGTACAGTGAAGTAATTTTCCTAAGAGTACAACGCTGTGAAAAATAAAGACCCCACCTGTGCCAGCCGTGGGGTTTGAAACAAGTGTCATCGTGATGACAAGCTTACAACACCACTGCTTCGTTACAGGAAGACCAAAGACATTCATTCACCTCGTCTGAATCTTCCGAGGCAGATCGGGACATTTCCCGCGAGGCCACAGCTGGAGACGGGGATGGAGACGGCGACAGGCCGATGAAGCGCAAGTGTTTCGGGGTGTTGACCGCCGTTGGTGTTTTCTCGGCCAGCTTGGCGCTTGAGGTCGGGGAAGGCGTTGAAAGCATGGCGGATTCTGACTGGGAGAAGCCCAAGCTCTTGGGGTGCGTGTGAGGACTGGACCGCTTCCACTGACTGCCACTCGTAGTGTCTGTGGATTGGAGGAGACATGACGGTGGTGTGACATTTTAAGATTGGAGGAGACATGCCAGTGGTGTGACATTTTAAGATTGGAGGAGACATAACGGTGGTGTGACATTTTAAGATTGGAGGAGACATGATGGTGGTGTGACATTTCAAGATTGGAGGAGACATGATGGTGGTGTGACATTTCAAGATTGGAGGAGACATGACGGTGGTGTGACATTTTAAGATTGGAGGAGACATCACGGTGGTGTGACATTTTAAGATTGGAGGAGACATGACGGTGGTGTGACATTTCAAGATTGGAGGAGACATGCCAGTGGTGTGACATTTTAAGATTGGAGGAGACATGACGGTGGTGTGACATTTCAAGATTGGAAGAGACATGACGGTGGTGTGACATTTCAAGATTGGAGGAGACATGATGGTGGTGTGACATTTTAAGGGGAAGGGGGGGGGGGGGGGGGGGGGGGGGGGGGGGCCGCGGCACCTAAAGTGATTCTTTTTGCTTTTGAGTTTAGGTTTTTGCTTTTAGTATGTACATGAGTAACTGTCAAAATACAGTCATCCTATATCATTGAAAAGTTTGTAGCGTCCTTGGTTGCCATAGAAACGGCCATCATCTTGGATTTTGACTCAATTTTCAAATTTTATCTCCTCCCTTAGTTATGAATAAAATCACTCAAAACTTGTGCAGATCGTCTTTTCCATTCAATATCAAAAGAGTGACGTTTTTTTCTCTCGATATTTTGGATAGTTTTTTTATATTATAAATTTTTGAAAATACTATATATCGTGAATGTACAAAAACGACGTTTCTATTACAAAAAAAAAAAAATTCTCAAAAAGTTTACAATATATAAAAAAACCCCGATGTCATTCTATTAACAGTGACAAGAGGAACCTGTTTACCAAATATAATACAAATTGTTCTGTAAATGGCGGAGGAGATAGAATTTTAGTGTGGAAAAACTACATTTCGAGAAAAATACAAGTAAAAAAATCAAAAGAAACTAACACAAAACAAATGCTTCAGACGGGTTTTCCTTGTTGCAGCAGCCCCCTTACTCTTTCGACAGTCTCTGGCATTGTTATTTATGTAAATAGGATTATAAATCTAGGTTTAGACGTACACTGTTTTGAGAACAAACGTCGAAATGACCAGTTTTTTGTTTTTTCCTCTATATCCTATGCTTGTGCGTGTTTACATACACACTGACGCGCAACGTCTTTTATATCACTGTGATGGGAGATGCGTTGATCGGCGTCGGCAAACGAGGTCAAATATCGTATGCTGCCACATTTGACGATTAACCGCCAATATACAGGTTTTTACTGTCATTTTCTCAGTCAGTAATTCACGTCAAAATTTTGACCGTTTTTACCTACCCTTGCCTACAAAATATTTTGTAAAAAAAAAATATATACGTCATATGGACATTTTTCTGCCATGAACTTGTAGACAAATGATCATTCTGCCCGAATATGCAAAGAACAGAAAATCAACATTATGGTCCCAAACTGGCCAGTGCAGCCCCCCCCCCCCCCCCCCCCCCCCCCAGAAAAGCAAAAAAAAGAAAAGACGCGTCTTCAATTAAGAGATAACAAAACATGCCATTTTATCATCTTCTGCATAACGCTGTTTTTGTGCGTTGTTTTTTTTAATCTTAAGACAAAATTCAGTGGTTAATAAAGGTAATGAGAAAAGGAAAAAGAGCATAAATTAGCATAAAATTAACAAAGAAATAGACGACGAATAAGTAACTCAATAAATAAATAAATCGATAATCACAAGGTCAATACGGCCCATAGAGCTGGAGCATATGCTGGTTTCTATAGTGTGAAGCGATACGGGCGATAATAATCACCTCTGGACAGGACGCTAGTCTGACACTGGTTAATCAAACACATAATGAATAAAAATTAAACAGATGATAAATACATAACGAATAAGTAAATAATTTAAAAATTTTTTTTTTAATGAAAGAGTGAATGAAGATGAAAAATAACTAAAAACCTGAAACAGGTGATGGAATGCAGCCTCTCACCTCTGGATAAAGATGTTCTGGTTATTCTCTTGACTTTGAGTATGGACTGAGGCGTCTTGCCAGCCGCGGATTCCAGACCTGACAACTTTGGACTCTGATGCGTGCGGGCCTTAGACGGAGTCTTCAACACGGACAGACACTCCATGGTCAAAGCGTGTAGACTCCTGTTGAGTGAAACGGATTAAAAAGTTAACCCTTTGAACCCTGACCTCCTGAACCTTGAAATCCCCCGTACCAGAGCTCTCGTACCTGGATCACGCTGCTTGAGTTCCCCTGCTAAAACAGTTACTCGAAAACCCCACCTGGTTATGTCTGATTTCACACACAGGACATTCTTAATCTCTCCAGAGTAAAAGTTTAATTGAAGAAAGGAGGCTGGGCCGTAGATAAGCAGTTCATGGTAATGTATAGGCGCTAAAACTAAAGAAAGTAAAGCTTTGTGTTGAAATCCGATACTAATCCTCCGGGCAAACTTTACAATTTTAAATCAGGTATCGGAATCGTTTTGTTTCAACATGAAAGAATCGCCAAACAGCAAAGCATGCATGACCGAAAATGGATGACAAAATGATCATTTATCGATCACGATCTTATTCACATTTTCCTATTTCGCGGTGCCGATAATTGTTTATGTCTACTTCTATTTCCCTGATTTCTCCTCATGTTCGTCCTCAATACATCATTTCCCCTGGTATTTTCTCGACCGGAAATCATTTTTTTCGTTTTCAAGGATTTCCCTGATGCATAGAAACCCTGTTTTTACTACCTGAGCTCCATTTCCTACTTGTTTTCCTACCCAAGACATCAATTTCCGATCATTTCAGACCTGAGTATGAAAAATCCGACATATTTCCGACCTTGCTGGACACCCTAGGTACTTCATGCATATGCGATTTCATAAAAATATAATCAGTAGTTTTTGAGATATAGACCTTCAAAGTTTGGTGTGTCTTTTGGAGGCCACCCAATATATCTAACTGATGCAATCGCAATGAGTTATAAAAAAATCTTTTTTTCACAAATTGTACAAATAGTCTTATTGGAGACGGACTTTACAGCATAATGCGGTAGGTTGCCGTTGCTTTCCGCACCGCCTTTACATTTGCTGAGTGTGAATAGACCTAGCTACCAATTTCATGCTGGGTCAACACGAGGGCCTGAAAATTTTGGCCAACCTGGGAATCAAACTCATGCCTCCTGGGTGGTAATCCAACGCTCTACCAACTGAGCTACCGGCACCTCATACAAATTCATAAAAAAAAACTTTTTTCTTCCTTACTTATAGCCGGCTGTTGTTTCCCCGTCTTCTCCCGCCAGCGTTCGCTGTTTAGCAGCCGACAGGGGATTTGTGGGAAGACGAGTCTCGGAGATCTCAGACGGGTTGGCAACTTTGGACGGGGAGCTGATGATTGACAAGAAGAAAAGTTTCTTGTCATTAAAGATGTGAAAAATTCAAATACAACAACAGTTGATGATTGACAAGAAGAAAAGTTTCTTGTCATTAAAGATGTGAAAAATTCAAATACAACAGGTGATGATTGACAAGAAGAAAAGTTTCTTGTCATTAAAGATGTGAAAAATTCAAATACAACAACAGTTGATGATTGACAAGAAGAAAAGTTTCTTGTCATCAAAGATGTGAAAAATTCAAATACAACAGGTGATGATTGACAAGAAGAAAAGTTTCTTGTCATCAAAGATGTGAAAAATTCAAATACAACAACAGGTGATGATTGACAAGAAGAAAAGTTTCTTGTCATTAAAGATGTGAAAAATTCAAATACAACAACAGGTGATGATTGACAAGAAAAAAAGTTTCTTGTCATTAAAGATGTGAAAAATTCAAATACAACAACAGTTGATGATAGAAAGGACAAAAGTTTCTTGTCATTAAAGATGTGAAAAATTCAAATACAACAACAGTTGATGATAGAAAGGACAAAAGTTTCTTGTCATTAAAGATGTGAAAAATTCAAATACAACAACAGGTGATGATAGAAAGAACAAAAGTTTCTTGTCATTAAAGATGTGAAAAATTCAAATACAACAACAGGTGATGATAGAAAGGACAAAAGTTTCTTGTCATTAAAGATGTGAAAAAATAAAACATTACAACAGTTGATGATTGAAATGTTTGAGATTCTTGTCACTAAAGATGTGAAAAATTCAGTCAACAACAGTTGATGATTGAAAGGACAAAAGATTCTGTCATTAAAGATATGAAAAATTCAAAGTCAACATTTGATGATTGAAAGGACAAAAGATTCTTTGTCAGTAGAAATGTGAAAGAAAAAGGGAAATCAAGCACACAAAACCTCCGCAAACGGCTTTCCTTGGAATTTTTTTTACACATCAACAAATGAAGTAAAAAAACTAAAACAGTGCAATGAAAGAAGTAGCACACCAGGGTGTGAGATTCTAACTATAAAATAAAAACCCCAGACAACTTGGTGCCTTCCTTAATCATGAGCTGAGTAGAAGGGCTTTTCAAATTTGCCCATTGACTCTATTACCAAGGACAGATCAAACTACTTGTTTTCAAATTTGCCCATTGACTCTATTACCAAGGACAGATCAAACTACTTGTTTTCAAATTTGCCCATTGACTCTATTACCAAGGACAGATCAAACTACTTGTTTTCAAATTTGCCCATTGACTCTATTACCAAGGACAGATCAAACTACTTGTTTTCAAATTTGCCCATTGACTCTATTGCCAAGGACAGATCAAACTACTTGTTTTCAAAGTTACCCATTGACTCTATTACAATGGACAGATCAAACTACTTGTTTTCAAAGTTACCCATTGACTCTATCACAATGGACAGATCAAACTACTTGTTTTCAAAGTTACCCATTGACTCTATTGCCAAGGACAGATCAAACTACTTGTTTTCAAAGTTACCCATTGACTCTATTGCCAAGGACAGATCAAACTACTTGTTTTCAAAGTTGCCCATTGACTCTATTGCCAAGGACAGATCAAACTACTTGTTTTCAAAGTTACCCATTGACTCTATTACAATGGACAGATCAAACTACTTGAAGGGAATCAACCCCATCTTAGGAGACAGCAAGATGAGAAAAAGGTGAAAAGGTGATAGAAGTAGTATCTACCAGCAGCGTCTCCCTAACACCCACATTTGAAGAGTGGAAATTGAATTGAGTAGGGTGAAACAAATATCAATTCATTCAAATGTTCATTCAAGATGAGAAGAAATGAACAATAATGTTCAACTTTGCTAATTGAACACTTTTATTTTGGAGGCCCTGTACTTGGAGGCGGTGTATCGAAACCTTAGTGTTGTGAGCTCGTAATCATGACAACACTGGGTCAATGCCCACGGCTGGCCCGGGTGTCCTTTTCACAACATTGTGCTCTTAGAAAAGGTACTTCACTCTACTTTCCTCACTTGGCTCAAGTGTGCACGAGTACCCAGCTATAGGAAGAGAAAGGTCTTGTAAGAGTGTTAGTGCCAAGCCCCTTGCAAACTGCTGTACAGTATGCTCACCAGGGAGTTGAGAAGGAATTTGAATGAAACGGCCTGTCGGGGGATAAATGACGCACAGTCGATGTGCAAGGAAACACGACTATAAATCAATATTTTATATACAATTGTTTTGTATTTACCTTGTGAAAGACTTGCTCCTGGGTGTGAGGGGCGTCTTCAGAAAACGGGCGTCGCATTGACTATCCTTGTCACTGAAAGGAGGAATGAGGTCATTTGAAAAACGCTAATTTAATAAAACAAACAAAAAACAATGTCATCCACCATATCTACATCCACTATCACCCCCCCCCCCCCCTCCTCTTACCGCACCAAAACAACAAACCTCCCCTCCTCTTACCGCACCAAAACACCCCCTCCCCCCTAAGGACCTACTGGGTAGTAGATTTTATTGACATTTACCCTGTCCACCATGTCAGGTGATCTCATCATGAATTCAGAGGAACGAAAACATCAAAACGAAAGAAAGACGTGAAAGGTTTTGATCTGATTTGATTTTACCCACATCCACAACCAAGATGATCTCAGGGGTTTTGGTTGATTTGATTTTACCCACATCCACAACTAAGGTGATCTCAGGGGTTTTGGTTGATTTGATTTTACCCACATCCACAACTAAGGTGATCTCAGGGGTTTTGGTCTGATTTGATTTTACCCACATCCACAACCAAGGTGATCTCAGGGGTTTTGGTTGGATTCTTAATTTTGCCCGGACTGCCCTGTAAATAACCAAGGGCTCTTTAATGTGCACAGTGTTGTGATATGTACATGGGACCTCCTTTGTACCCGTCCGTCTCCAATGGGACTAGATGTGGTCCACCTACCTGGACCGGGAGGTAGATTTTCCTTGCTTGAACTGGCCTGAGTCCCCAAGGAGTGAAAGGAAAGAAGTGCAACCTACCAGCAGATCCCACCGACGGTCCTGCCCACGATGGGGGAGGGGCAGACAGGAGAGAGGGAGAGAGAGAGAGAGAGAGAGAGAGAGAGAGAGAGAGAGAGAGAGAGAGAGAGAGAGAGACAGACAGACAGAGACAGAGACAGACAGACATACACATACAAACACACAGACTGGCACAGGGGGAATCAAGGGCAACAATCCATTCCTGTCCATGGAAGACGACTCAATGCTTGCTTACAGTGTGTCACCCAGCAGTTGGGGTGCCTCCTCCAGTCGTCTTCCACCACCGACATGGCCTCCTCCACCTTGTCCATCAGCGCCATCACAAAGCTAGCCCGCGACACGGCCGGCTGGCTTTGCCTGTGGACAACAGTGGACAGCGGGGTCGGCTGGCTCACTGGAAGCAAACAAAATCGGGACGGGAAACAAAAAAGAAATTCAGTGTTTGAGAGACTATCAAAGATATTTAAAAAAAATATTAAATTTTCATTGAAAATTCACCCCATCCACCACATTCAAACACACACACACACAGCAAATCCAGTCCACATCCAAACACACACAGAGAGAAAATCCCCAAATTCAAACACACACAGCAAATCCAGTCCACATCCAACACACAGAGAAAACCACATTCAAACACACACACACAGCAAATCCAATCCACATCCAAACACACAGAGAAAATCCCCCACATTCAAACACACACAGCAAATCCAGTCCACATCCAAAACACAGAGAGAAATCCCGACCACATCCAACACAACACAGCAAATCCCACACATTCAAAAATCCAGTCCACACACAGTCCAAGTATGATAAAAGCACACAGGACATCAGAGAGAAAATCCCGTCCTCCCCACCCATTCAAACACACAAATCCAGGCCATATTCAAACACAACAGGACATCCAGTCCTCATTCAACATTCAAACACCCACACACAGCACATCCAGACCACATTCACACACAACACATCCAGACCACACTCACACACATACATACAGTACATCCAGAGCACATTCACACACACACACATCACATTCAGTCCACATACACACACACACATTGTTTTTGAGAAGCCAAACACACAGTACCTCTTATTCTCTTGACAGGCATGAATGCTGTCTTGCCTTGCTTTTCAACTATCAACTTGCGAGTGATGTCGGGCAAAACCTCAAGGTAGGCGTTCATCAAACGGTTCCGATTGGACGACCGTTCTTGGGAAGAAAGACTTGCTTCCCATCCTGAGAAAAACAGTGGGGTGGGTGGGTGGGTGGGGGCGGGGCAGAATTTTTAAAACTCCCATTATTTCAAAGTATAATCTTTTCTTTCCTTTTTTCCATTCAAAATCGGTAGCTTCTACACTTTAATATTAAAACTTACTGGGAAAAAAAAAAGGAAAGGAGACAAGGGCATGAAGTCCAGAGATATATAAGTAGAGAGAAAGATAAATAGATAGATAGATAGATAAAGAGAGAGAGAGAGAGAGAGAGAGAGAGAGAGAGAGAGAGAGAGAGAGAGAGAGAGAGAGAGAGAGAGAGAGACAGAGAGAGAGACAGACAGAGACAGAGAGAAAGAGAGAGAGAGAGAGAGAGCGAAAGAGGCAGGGATGTAAATGAAAAATAATAATCTGAAAGTCGTTGAAATGTGAAACTTTTAGACGCCAAACACCCCTGTACCATATTTAATCTCACACTTACAATAACAGCACCATACAATGCCACCTTTCTCAACCTTGCTGATATAACTAGAAAAGGAATTCATCATTACAATATTTAGTTGACAGCCATACCCACCTGAATTTGGTCTCAGAAGTTAGATCAATCAAATCTACTGGCAAGTCCGATTAATAAACCTAAACCTTTGACAGGTCATCCCCAATTTGTTAAATTGTTTAGATTTACATTCTGGAGCTAACTTACCTTTAACCTAGATCTAGAGTTAGTTGTTTTTGAAGATTTGCTTGTTATTATATAACGGTTATAACAAAATTCTCACTCAATTCTGATCCTATTAACTAGGCTACCAAGCAGATCTGGAAATCTAACTCTATCTCTACTAAAGTTATTGAAGAAAATGGATGCCACAAATTCTACACCTAGAAATCTAAATCTACTCTCGTAGTTTCTAGGCCTCTATATAACAATTAGACTTAGATATAAATATATCTAGACCTTACCAGATTGAACCCAGATCCATCATAAAATAGCCTGTCATTCTAGAATCTAGACCAAACCAGATTGAACCCAGATTCATCATAAAATAGCCTGTATGTCTAGAATCTAGACCTTACCAGATTGAACCCAGATTCATCATAAAATAGCCTGTCTGTCTAGAATCCAGACCTTACCAGATTGAACCCAGATCCATCATAAAACAGCCTGTCTGTCTAGAATCTAGACCTTACCAGATTGAACCCAGATCCATCATAAAATAGCCTGTCTATCTAGAATCTAGATCTAGATCCAACCGCGTGTACGCTTATTTGCAACATCTCTCTATCCAACTAGAACCTAAATCTAGATCTCAATTTCTCTGGAACGCCGAGCAAGAAATAATTTTAATCTGTTAACAAGCTAGATCTATTTATACGCTGACATGCATTCCTTGTAGCCCAAAGCTATGGCCTAAGGCTTTCAAACCGTCATAAAAAAATCTAGATCTAGATCTAGAATCTAGGTCACTTCCCTCAGGCAGATCGATCTTAATCGTATCTAGCTCTACATCTAGAGACTATTAAATCCCAGTAACCCACAAATAGGATTATAACATAAATCGTAAATAATGCGTTAGCAAATGTAAAATGACTTAGCTTCAATTTTCCTAGAATGAAAGAATGAAAAATCATCAACCGCCGATCACACTCACAACTGAACCATACGACTACAGAGAGGCAAGAGGTAAGTCAGTGCATCTGCCTACAATGCTAATTTAGCTAAATCTAAGTCTCTGCGAAAGGCTATTTCCACAACAAATGCGTTAGTAGATTTCAGAGTAAAAAATCTGAAAAGTATGAAAAATCTGAAAGGAAATCAAGAAGGTTCGATTTTTTAAATCTGAAATTTTCTCGTGTGAGTAGTAGGGCCTCACGGATCAGTGTGGAAATTGTAGTTTGTGGTGAAAGTGAAAATGAAGCAGCGTGCTTCCGCTTATGAGTGAGTATGAAAATCAGGGATGGGCCCCGGAGCCGGGAATTTTATCACGTTTTGCTAAACCTTCTCACCTAGTCATAACAGCAAACACAAAACTAGAAGTAGTCTAGCACAATGTGACAGGGAAGAAAAGGAAACGGAAGAGAAAAATACGTTAAAAGTCGAAAACCTCACATAATCTGAAATCAGAGGAAATCTCAAAGAGAAAGTGGGAAGAAGATATTAAAGAGACATGTACGCAAAAGAAATTTAACTTTCACGGAAGGAAACAGAAATGTCAGGACAGGGCAGCCTGGAGAAAGATCATTTCGGGCATCTAAAACCCATACACTGGAAGGTAGAATGGGAGCTGATAAAGAAAAAAATAAAATAATCATTAACTGGGCAGTGGGCAGGTGTTTGCATCTATAAGAGGACTAGACAACCTCATCCTTCATGAGTCTCCTGTTGCCTTGCAGGCCGGTCTTAGCTAACCAAAGTTTAGGGGAGTTAACCCAGACAGAAAATCACAACCTGCTGCCTTGAAGGTGGGTCTTGGCTGACCAAAGGCTAAGGGAGTTAACCCCGGCAGAAAATTAAAACCTGCTGCCTTCCAGGCCGGTCTTGACTGACTTAAGATTAAGGGAATTAACCCTGACAGAAAATTCAAAACAGGTGCCAGACGACTGGAAAAGGGAAGCATAGTTCCAACACTCAAGAGAGGATCAACTATGGAATGCTAAAACTATAGAGGGATCTCATTGCTGAGCGTACCAGGAATAGTGTATGCCATACTAGAAGTGAGACTGAGAAAAAGAGTAGAAGACAGGAGCCGAAACATGGCAGGTCAATGTTCAAACGTTTGAACCCAAACTCTGGTTCATACCCGATCCATTCGGTTCATTTCCTGGTTCAGCTGAAAGGCCTGGACGACGGGCGCTGTGAAGGTAGTACAGGAACAGGGTTCCAGGGAGTTGGGCTCTGTCCTGTCCCGCATGTATTGTTCAATGTGAAGCTCTTCGTTGCGTGGAAGTGCAACTGTAGGAGTTGTCCCATCAGTTTGTCTGCGGGTAGGCAAAGCGACAAAACTATTAGGACAAAATTAAAACCATACTTGGGGCTGGGGGAGCACAGGTGTGCCAAAAGTGGTAGCAGTGTTTGTTTTGATTCAATGCAACTTGCAAGTCCACCACATGCTGTGATCTCAGGTAAATACAGGAGCAAACAGCAAAATAGAAGATGTCAGGGGCATTTCAATAAACTTTATTTGGTGCCAAAAATCAGAATTGTTTTTATTCAATCTTATTTTTAAAAATATACCAACCTGGTATGTAATATTTTCAACACATTCATGAAAAGAAATTGCCCGCTATCAATCTTTTCATCTCATTTGATTTCACCCCACATCTACAACTAAGACGATCTCGGGGGTTTTGGTAATTTTATCATTATGCCAGACTGCTCTTTAGACAGTCATAGGACCGTTAACGTACACACAATGTCTTGTGATCTGCACCCGGGACCTCATTTTTATCGTCCGTCTCCCAATAAGACTAGGTATCGATCCATCTACCTGACCAAGAGTATATAGCAGCTCCGTGAAAAAAATACTTGCAACACTTTTCAACTGTCGGGGCTCAAACCCATGACTTTTGGGTTGAGGCCAAGACTCTACCTCTGGACTACCAAACTCCTATGCTATTTGCTTGTTCGTATTGACACTGCACATTTAAGACTAGAGCGGGTTTACTTGATTCTAATGGTAAGGTCCCCCTTTCAAGGCTATTACAGCCCATGGAGACGGAGCGTATCCCGGTTTCTATAGCATGAAGCCAGACAGGTGATAATTTGACTACTCCTAGGCAGGACACTAATCTGCCGTAGGTTTGTAACAAGGCTAGTGCTTGTGTCCAATTGCATCTTGGGTGGGCAGGGATAATACGCATTTAAGCCGTTTTCTAAAGGAACACAGAGTTGGCCCTAGTTTGCCAGATTCGAACCAAGGATATCATGATCCAAAATATGGCAGCCTCACTACTCGGCCATCAACGATTCTAGTAGTGGGGATCCAATGGTTGTACTGCATACGAGTTTTCTTTCATAGAGGCAGGTCTGCACTCTGAGATACCCCCCCCCCCCCCCCCCCCCCATGCATCAATTATGTTTTCCCGTAGACTTACGTTCGTGACACTCCTTAAGCAAATGAGGCATGAGGCTGCCAGAATCCTCGTTGCCATGGAAACAACGACGCATAAATTCCACAGCCTGGCTTCCATTTCTGAGGACAGTCAATTCACATCATTGACAAAATTCTTTCATTGTGTGGTAAAAGTAAAATAGAAACACACCATTCTCATTGTGTTGTACAAGCAAAATGGAAACACACCACTTTTGTTGTGTGGTAAAAACAAAAAAGAAACACACCACTTTCACTGTGTGGTAAAAGAAGCAACCTTACTATAAGAAATATTGTCATTGTGTTGTAAAAACAAAAAAGAAACACACCACTTTCACTGTGTGGTAAAAGAAGCAACCTTACTATAAGAAATATTGTCATTGTGTTGTAAAAACAAAAAAGAAACACACCACTTTCACTGTGTGGTAAAAGAAGCAACCTCACTATAAGAAATATTGTCATTGTTTATATCGCTATCAATAATAAGTATTATTCTTGAGTATAACTAATAATATTTGATGTTACTACTACTCATAATTATAGTATGATTATTGTTATAATAATAATAATAATAATAATAATAATAATAATAATAATAATAATAATAACAATAATAATTATTATTATCATCATCATTATTCATTAGCCTTATCTTTATACTTATCATTTTTGCTAATTATGATTATTATATTATTATTATCGTTATTATTATTATTAAATTATTATGATTATTAGTATTATTATAATCAAATTATTATGATTATTATTAGTATTATTATTATAATTTAAATTATCATTATTTTTATTATTATCATTATTATAATTTGAATTATTATCATTATTATTATAATTTAAATTATTATCGTTATCATTATTATTATTATTATCATATTATAATTCAAATTATTATCATTATTATTTTTACTATTATTATTGTTATAATTTAAATTATTATCATTATCAATCGTATCACGGAAACTTTCCTTATCCATACTATGACCAACACAATCACATTTCCCCGTACCCATTTCGTATCAGGACGGATATCATCAGCTTCTGTTCGTCCAGTGTTTCGCCCAGGGAGTGGCCGGAGTGGACAAAGCAGGTGGCGGTGCGGGCCTCCCCCTGGGCCAACAGCGTGTTGACCACACCCACGTCCACCCAGGTGCTCCAGTCATGATGGCAGACGTTAGGGCTGATCAGCTGTCGCAAGCCTTCCTGCAAACGACAAAACAACATTGGAGGGAAACGCATCGATAAGGCAAGAAAATACGACTGCTTCTTTTTCCCTCCTAGTTTACACACATAATACATAAATTCAATATGATCTGCAGTAATTCAAAATGATCTGCAGTAACTCCTTTGAAGATCTGAATGACTACATCTCAACCTCCCATTAACGCTGTTTTAATGAGCCTAGGATATACTTATTCTGCTCCATCTATCTTAAATGATCTCCTTGTCCCTATGTTTTCGAATGTCAATCACTTTACCTTCCAAAAGCATCTTAAAACCCATTTGGATTCAAATATTCTTGCTACATTAACATTCTCACTTATACATATATATATATATGTATATATATATATTTTTTATTTTTTTTTATTTTTTTTTATTTTTTATTTATTTATTTTTTTTTCTTTCTTTTTCTTCTTATGTAAATGTTTATGTATGTCTTCATATTACTATTATGTTACAATAATTGACATGTACCTAGAGCTTTATTGTATCAAAGGGAGTAGGTGCACAAATGATCCACACCATTATAATTATCATTAGTATTACCATTAGTATCATTATTAGTATTACCATTAGTAATCATTATTAGTATTACCATTAGTATCATTATTAGTATTACATTTAGTATCATTATTAGTATTACCATTAGTACAGTGGTGTCGGTGATAAGAACCCGCCGCCTGAGAACGGTCCGCCTTAGAACTCGCTTAATTTCATGCAACAGGATTTTTCTTACATAAAACTACCCCCTTAAGACCCCACTACTACAGCCTGGTCTGCCTTAGAACCCGGTCTGACTGTGAGCTGAGAATCATAGAAATCAATCCACACTCAATGCAGTGCAATAATTGCCAGTAACCTGTGGTACGTTAAAAGTGAATCATAGAAAGACTGGTGGGAAATCTATTGCATTAGTCCAGACACTAAGATACAAGGAAGGTTTCGCCACCTGCCCTGTCCATCTTTCCTACCACCTGTGACCACCCTGGCGCTTTGGGCACAACAGACGATCGAAAATTACGTAGCTGTTGCGGCCAAGATGTGGAGGCAAGGCAAATGACGCGTTCTCGCATTGCAACATCAAAGACAGGTGACAGGGGACAGCCTCTTATTATTGTGGAAGTTTGCCAGGCCGTCTTGCATTCGTGATCAACTTTCCTTTTCTGATTTGATAAAAATGAAGGACCAATCACATAGTGTTTTCACAATGTACATGATTGTACAAATTGCTACATTGTTTTGTCATAGTCATAAACTTTTGATCCATTTGTTCAGCTTACTAGAGGCTCCATCTATCTACCTGCAAGGACTGCATATTTTTTCAAAACGTCATTTCAAGCACAGCTTTAGACTCAGACTATCATAATGCCTACATGAGGCAATTCTTGATAACATTGACAAACAGAAACTGCTTATCTAGCTGGCCAGAATAATTTTATGGTCAGGGAATAGCCAAAACAAAATATATGAATATTGAAGTAAAAATACAAGGCATACCGAAGTTCACCTTATAACCCAGTCTGCCTAAGAACCAGCTGTTTCTGTGTCACGAGGACCAGGTTCTTAGGCGGACACCACTGATTCACTTTTGGGAAGACTCAGGTCAAAAATGGTATTCCCTCGTCAGTGGCAGAGTGGTACAGCTGCTGAATTTGTGATCATGACGTTCCGAGTTTGAATCCCAGCAAAATTAGGCCCGAAATCTCAAGCCAGAACCATACTAATCTGAGATTGCGATTGCCCTCCAACATCTCAAGCCAAAACCATACTAATCTGAGATTGCGATTGCCCTCCAACATCTCAAGCCAAAACCATATTAATCTGAGATTGTGATTGCCCTCCAACATCTCAAGCCAGAACCATATTAATCTGAGATTGCGATTGCCCTCCAACATCTCAAGCCAGAACCATATTAATCTGAGATTGCATTTGCCCTCCAACATCTCAAGTCAGAACCATATTAATCTGAGATTGCGATTGCCCTCCAACATCTCAAGCCAGAACCATATTAATCTGAGATTGCGATTGCCCTCCAACATCTCAAGCCAGAACCATATTAATCTGAGATTGCGATTGCCCTCCAACATCTCAAGCCAGAACCATATTAATCTGAGATTGTGATTGCCCTCCAACATCTCAAGCCAGAACCATATTAATCTGAGATTGCGATTGCCCTCCAACATCTCAAGCCAGAACCATATTAATCTGAGATTGCGATTGCCCTCCAACATCTCAAGCCAGAACCATATTAATCTGAGATTGCGATTGCCCTCCAACATCTCAAGCCAGAACCATATTAATTTAGCATTACAAAAGCCACCCAAAATCTCAACTGAAACCGCACTTATCTGGACTTGCTTGAATAACAATTGCCACCCAAACTAGAACTGTACTAATCTGGAATATTTGGAACAACGATTGCCACCCAAACTAGAACCGCACTAATCTGGACTTTCTTGAGTAACGATTATCACCCAAATTAGAACCGCACTAATCTGGACTTTCTGGAATAACGATTGCCACTCAAACTAGAACTAATCTGGACTTTCTGAAATAACGATTGCCACTCAAACTAGAATTGTACCAATCTTGACTTTCTGGAATAACGATTGCCACAAGAACTAGAACCGTACTAATCTTGACTTTCTGGAATAACAATTGCCACAAGAACTAAAACCGCACTAATCTTGACTTTCTGGAATAACGATTGCCACTCAAACTAGAACTAATCTTGACTTTCTGGAATAACGATTGCCACTCAAACTAGAACTAATCTGGACTTTCTGGAATAACGATTGCCACTCAAACTAGAACTAATCTGGACTTTCTGGAATAACGATTGCCACTCAAACTAGAACCGCACTAATCTTGACTTTCTGGAATAACGATTGCCACTCAAACTAGAACTAATCTGGACTTTCTGGAATAACGATTGCCACCCAAACTAGAATTGTACCAATCTGGACTTTCTGGAATAACGATTGCCACTCAAACTAGAACTAATCTGGACTTTCTGGAATAACTATTGCCACTCAAACTAGAACTAATCTGGACTTTCTGGAATAACGATTGCCACTCAAACTAGAACTAATCTGGACTTTCTGAAATAACGATTGCCACCCAAACTAGAATTGTACCAATCTGGAATTTCTGGAATAACGATTGCCACAAGAACTAGAACCGTACTAATCTTGACTTTCTGGAATAACGATTGCCACTCAAACTAGAACTAATCTGGACTTTCTGGAATAACGATTGCCACTCAAACTAGAACTAATCTGGACTTTCTGGAATAACGATTGCCACTCAAACTAGAACTAATCTGGACTTTCTGAAATAACGATTGCCACCCAAACTAGAACTGTACTAATCTGGACTTTCTGGAATAACGATTGCCACCCAAACTAGAACCACACTAATCTTGACTTTCTGGAATAATGATTGCAACCCAAACTAGAACCACACTAATCTGGACTTTCTGGAATAATGATTGCAACCCAAACTAGAACCACACTAATCTGGACTTTCTGGAATAACGATTGCCACCCAAACTAGAACCACACTAATCTGGACTTTCTGGAATAACGATTGCCACCCAAACTAGAACCACACTAATCTGGACTTTCTGGAATAATGATTGCAACCCAAAGTCTAAAGCTAGAACTGCACTAATCTGGACTTTCTGGAATAACAATTGCTACCCAAAGTCTAAGAACCACTGTTCTAGGAGATTCTAGGAGGTATTCTGGGAGATTCTAGGAGGTGTTCAAGGAAATCCTAGGAGGTATTCTGGAAGATTTTCAAAAATTTCTAAGAGATTCTAGGAGGTATTCTGGGAGATTCTAGGAGGTGTTCAAGGAAATCCTAGGAGGTATTCTGGAAGATTTTCAAAAATTTCTAAGAGATTCTAGGAGGTATTCTGGAAGATTTTCAAAACTTTTCTAGGAGATTCTAGGGTTTGTAGGAGATTAAACAAAATTCTAGGAGATTCTAGGTTTTCTGAGAGTTGTTCAAAAGTTCCAAGAGATTCTAGCACAAAGATTAACAAACTCAGAATTCAATGCCTATATAATCAGGTTAATGTGACGGTGAATGTGAAGTCAAAGGTAGAAAAGAGGACAAACCTCGTAGTCACGGTGATCCAAAAACCAGACACCCTGAACCTTATGCACCAGACTGGGGGCGATCATGAACCTCTGTAGAAAGCTGGCCACCAGAGCTTCACTCTGGTCGTCGCAGAGAGCGGCCAGGTCTTGAAGCAGGTACAGCATGATGGCCTGTTTGACCTCTAGGCTGATGTCTTCCAGCAGGAACAGGTAGACGGCAGCCTGGGCATGAGCATAGCGAGAAAGAAGGTGAAAAAGATAAAGTAAGAGAGAGATAAAGCCAGACATAAAGTGAGAGAGAGAGAGATAAAGTGCGAGAGAGAGATAAAGTGAGAGAGAGATAAAGCCATAGACATAAAGTGAGAGAGAGATAAAGTGAGAGAGAGAGATAAAGTGAGAGAGAGAGAGAGATAAAGTGAGAGAGAGAGATAAAGTGAGAGAGAGAGAGATAAAGTGAGAGAGAGAAAGCCAGAGGCAGATAAAGTGAGAGAGAGATAAAGTGAGAGAGAGAGAGATAAAGTGAGAGAGAGAGATAAAGTGAGAGGGAAAGAGAGATAAAGTGAGAGAGAGAGAGATAAAGTGAGAGAGAGAGATAAAATGAGAGAGAGAGATAAAGTGAGAGAGAGATAAAGTGAGAAAGAGATAAAGTAAGAGGGAGAAAGCCAGAGGCAGATAAAGTGAGAGAGATAACGTGAAAGAGAGATAAAACCAGAGAGAAAGTAAGAGAGATCAAATGAGAGAGAGACAGATAAAGTGACAGAGAGATAAAGTCAGAGAGATAACGTGGGAGGGAGAAAGCCAGAAACAGATAAAGTGAGAGAGAGAGAGATAAAGTCAGAGAGATAAAATGAGAGAGAAAGAGAGATAAAATGAAAGAGATACAGCCAGAGAGAGAGAGCAAGTAAGAGAGATCAAGTGAGAGGTAAAGTGAGGAAGCGAGATAAAGCCAGACAGAGATCAAATGAGAGAATGATAAAGTGAGGGAGACAAAGTGAGAGAGATAAATTCAGAGATAAAGTGAAAGACAGAGGGATATATAAAGGAAGAGAGGTAAGCCAAAGAGAGGTAAAAGGGAGAGAGAGAGATAAAATGAGAGATAGATAAAGCCAGAGATAGTTAAAGGGAGAACGATAAAGCCAGAGAGATAAAGCGTGACAGAGTTAAAGCCAAAGAGAGATAAGGGAAGAAACAATTAAATGGAGAGAGTTAAAGTGAGAGAGATAAAGCCAGACAAAGAGAAACTCGAGAAAGAAACCGGTCGATTGGCAGAAATTAAGAGGGAACAGGAAGATGAACGATAAGTGAAAGAAAGAAAGGAAAGAACGAGAACCTACCAGCATGCCCGGTCAATTGTGATACAAGAGAGAAGAAATAGACCCTAAGTAGTGACTGTTACCGTTAGTGACTGTCACTGTTAGTGACTGTCACTGTTAGTGACTGTCACTGTTAGTGACTGTCACTGTTAGTGACTGCCACCATTAGTGACTGTCACCAGTAATGACTGTCACCAGTAATGACTGCCACCAGTAGTGACTGCCACCAGTAATGACTGTCACCAGTAATGACTGCCACCAGTAATGACTGCCACAGGTAATGACTGCCACCAGTAGTGACTGCCACTGGTAATGACTGCCACCAGTAGTGACTGCCACTGGTAATGACTGCCACCAGTAATGACTGCCACTAATACTGCCACTGGTAATGACTGCCACTGGTAATGACTGCCATTGGTAATGACTGCCACCAGTAATGACTGCCATTGGTAATGACTGCCACCAGTAATGACTGCCATTGGTAATGACTGCCACCAGTAGTTACTGCCACCAGTAGTGACTGCCACCAGTAGTGACTGCCACTGTTAGTGACTGCCACCAGTACTGACTGCCACCGATACTGACTGCCAAAGACGAGGAAAGCAAAAGGAAGACAGAGATACAACATATCAAACACTCAGAAGAAAATGCTTAGAGAACGGGACACACACACATACACCCACAGATATATTTCTTACCTGCATGGATGGGGGAGGGTACAAACCATTTCCCCCTCGGTTCTCCCACATGGCGCTGACCTGGTTGCCCTCACAGGACACCAAACCGTCTACGAGCAGCAAAGGATAGCCATCTACCACGCTGGCCAGGGAGAGAAAAAGGGAGAGAGTTAAGCACAGGCTTCCCACTCCAATTGGCGTTGGTGGCCGAGTAGTGAGGCTGCCGGATTTGGGATCACGAGGGGCCGGGTTTGAATCCTAGCAATGCTAGTTCTGATGCTGTGTTTCTTGAGATAGAGACACTCAACACAAATTTCACCATCCGACCGAGGTGCAAATGGGTACAAGCACTAACTTGGGGAGTAAAAACCTGCCTCAGACTAGTGTCCCGTCCAGGAGGTGACTATTATTGCTTGTTCCGTTTTACGCTACAGAAACCGGGATAAATTCCGACTCTATGGGTGGTAATGGCTTTGAAAGAACTTGCCACTCGGAATGCAAACAGCAATACGTTATGGATGGGGGAAAGAGTTCAGCACAGGTCAACACATGCCAAGCGGCGTTGGGGAAAGAGTTCAGCACAGGTCAACCCATTCTTAGTGGCGTCAGTGACCAAGCTGTTGGGCTGCCGGACTTAGGGATCGCCACTTACTGGGTTCGAATCCTGGCAATGCTAGGTCTCATTTTGTGCTCCTTGCGACAAAACGCTCAATTCTCCCACACAACCATGGTGTGCGAATGAGTGCAAGTCCTGTCTGGGGTGTAAAATCCGTGATGGACTAACGTCCTGTCAAAAAGGCAGTGTATCATCGCCTGATCCGCTTCACGCAACGGAAACCTGCAGCCAAGGCCTAACTCACAGGCTGTAACGTCCTTGAAAATAATTTTGTGACTCAAACCTAGCACGGCTTGCGCACTGGTGGAATGCATCGGCCGCCAATAAAGCGATGAGAAGTTGGAACACTCACCCCTGTAACTTGGCCATTTCCTGTCGCCGTTTCTGATACACTTCCCACAGTTCACCGACCGGGTACGCAAACAGGCCCTGTCTCCCGGTGTCCCCTTCCTTCACCTCCGGCAACAGCGACTGCGACAAACACCACAGCATCACTTCGTAATGCTGCACCAGCAACTTGATGGTCTCCAGACGCAGTTCCAGCTCAAGCTCACCTGCAAGGACAACCAGTTCTGTTACAAATTTGCTCTTGAAAAAAGAAAACCCAAAGTATTTCTTAGCTTTGAAGTATGTCGTCAGTGTGTTTTATGAAAATTATGTGTTGCATAACTTTGAAGTATTTGCTCAAAATTATGTGTTGCATAACTTTGAAGTATTTGCTCAAAATTATGTGTTGCATAACTTTGAAGTATTTGCTCAAAATTATGTGTTGCATAACTTTGAAGTATTTGCTCAAAATTATGTGTTGTCTAACTGAAGTATGTGCTCAGTGTGTTTTATGAAAGTTATGTGTTGTCTAACTTTGAAGTATTTGCTCAAAATTATGTGTTGTCTAACTTTGAAGTATTTGCTCAAAATTATGTGTTGTCTAACTTTGAAGTATTTGTTCAGTGTGTTTTATGAAATTATGTGTTGTCTAACTTTGAAGTATTTGTTCAGTGTGTTTTATGAAAATTATGTGTTGTATAACTTTGTATGCAATGTGAGCATTGACGTGCATGTGTGTGTTTTAGGTATCTATTAATATTATGATAATAAAATCATTGTAGCTGAATTGCAGTCTTGTGAACTTGTAATAACGACAACACTAGTTCAAACCCCACGGCTGGCACAGGTGGGTTTTTCATCACGTTGTACTCATACAATGCACAAAAAGGTACTTCACTCTACTTTTCTCTATTGGCTCAGGTGTGAATGAGTAGCCAGCTATAGGTGGATAAAGATCTTGTCAGAGTGTTAGTACGAAAAGCCTAACAGGCTTGTGTACTGTAGGCTCCCCCGGGAGTTTAGAAGGACCTTGAAAGAAACGACCTGCCGGGGGATAAATGGTGTACTGTAGGCTCCCCCGGGAGTTTAGAAGGACCTTGAAAGAAACGACCTGTCGGGGGATAAATGGTGTACTGTAGGCTCCCCCGGGAGTTTAGAAGGACCTTGAATGAAACGACCTGCCGGGGGATAAATGTACTGTTAGTGAGCCTACACTTGTTTGGGGGTACAGGGAGTACAGACTATAAATGTATCTTTACCTTTATCTCACCTTTTATGTCTATGTCTATGTCTCATCCATCTTTACCTTTATCTCACCTCTTATGTCTATGTCTATATCTCATCCATCTTTACCTTTATCTCACCTCTTACTCTTACGTCTATGTCTCATCCATCTTTAACTTTATCTCACCTCTTATGTCTATGTCTCATCCATCTTTACCTTTATCTCACCTCTTATGTCTATGTCTCATCCATCTTTACCTTTATCTCACCTCTTACTCTTACGTCTATGTCTCATCCATCTTTACCTTTATCTCACCTCTTATGTCTATGTCTCATCCATCTTTACCTTTATCTCACCTCTTATGTCTATGTCTATGTCTCATCCATCTTTACCTTTATCTCACCTCTTATGTCTATGTCTCATCCATCTTTACCTTTATCTCACCTCTTATGTCTGTCTCATCCATCTTTACCTTTATCTCACCTCTTATGTCTATGTCTCATCCATCTTTACCTTTATCTCACCTCTTACGTCTATGTCTCATCCATCTTTACCTTTATCTCACCTCTTACGTCTATGTCTCATCCATCTTTACCTTTATCTCACCTCTTACTCTTACGTCTATGTCTCATCCATCTTTACCTTTATCTCACCTCTTACTCTTATGTCTATGTCTCATCCATCTTTACCTTTATCTCACCTCTTACTCTTATGTCTATGTCTCATCCATCTTTACCTTTATCTCACCTCTTACTCTTATGTCTATGTCTCATCCATCTTTACCTTTATCTCACCTCTTACTCTTACGTCTATGTCTCATCCATCTTTACCTTTATCTCACCTCTTACTCTTACGTCTATGTCTCATCCATCTTTACCCTTATCTCACCTCTTATGTCTATGTCTCATCCATCTTTACCTTTATCTCACCTCTTACTCTTATGTCTATGTCTCATCCATCTTTACCTTTATCTCACCTCTTACTCTTATGTCTATGTCTCATCCATCTTTACCTTTATCTCACCTCTTACTCTTATGTCTATGTCTCATCCATCTTTACCTTTATCTCACCTCTTACTCTTATGTCTATGTCTCATCCATCTTTACCTTTATCTCACCTCTTACTCTTACGTCTATGTCTCATCCATCTTTACCTTTATCTCACCTCTTACTCTTATGTCTATGTCTCATCCATCTTTACCTTTATCTCACCTCTTATATCTATGTCTCATCCATCTTTACCTTTATCTCACCTCTTACTCTTATGTCTATGTCTCATCCATCTTTACCTTTATCTCACCTCTTATATCTATGTCTCATCCATCTTTACCTTTATCTCACCTCTTACTCTTATGTCTATGTCTCATCCATCTTTACCTTTATCTCACCTCTTACTCTTATGTCTATGTCTCATCCATCTTTACCTTTATCTCACCTCTTACGTCTATGTCTATGTCTCATCCATCTTTACCTTTATCTCACCTCTTACGTCTATGTCTATGTCTCATCCATCTTTACCTTTATCTCACCTCTTATGTCTATGTCTCATCCATCTTTACCTTTATCTCACCTCTTACTCTTACGTCTATGTCTCATCCATCTTTACCTTTATCTCACCTCTTACTCTTATGTCTATGTCTCATCCATCTTTACCTTTATCTCACCTCTTATGTCTATGTCTATGTCTCATCCATCTTTACCTATATCTCACCTCTTATGTCTATGTCTCATCCATCTTTACCTTTATCTCACCTCTTATGTCTATGTCTCATCCATCTTTACCTTTATCTCACCTCTTATGTCTATGTCTCATCCATCTTTACCTTTATCTCACCTCTTATGTCTATGTCTCATCCATCTTTACCTTTATCTCACCTCTTATGTCTATGTCTCATCCATCTTTACCTTTATCTCACCTCTTACGTCTATGTCCCATCCATTTTTACCTTTATCTCACCTCTTACTCTTACGTCTATGTCTCATCCATCTTTACCTTTATCTCACCTCTTATGTCTATGTCTCATCCATTTTTACCTTTATCTCACCTCTTACGTCTATGTCTCATCCATCTTTACCTTTATCTCACCTCTTATGTCTATGTCTCGTCCATCTTTACCTTTATCTCACCTCTTATGTCTATGTCTCATCCATCTTTACCTTTATCTCACCTCTTATGTCTATGTCTATATCTCATCCATCTTTACCTTTATCT
>JAXRKP010002369.1:10000-37500 GCA_037039925.1 Doris montereyensis
CTTCCATCTTACCTCCCATCCTACCTTCTATCCTACCTTCCATCCTACCTTTTATCCTACCTTCTATCCTACCTCCCATCCTACCCCTCTATCCTACCTTCTATCCTACCTCCCCATCCTACCTACTATCCTACCTTCCATCCTACCTTCTATCCTACCTTCCATTCTACCTTTTATCCTACCTCCCATCCTACCTTCTATCCTACCTTCCATTCTACCTTCTATCCTACCTCCCATCCTACCTTCTATCCTACCTTCCATTCTACCTTTTATCCTACCTCCATCCTACCTTCTATCCTACCTTCCATTCTACTTTTTATCCTACCTCCCATCCTACCTACTATCCTACCCTTCCTTCCATCCTACCTTCTATCCTACCTTCCATTCTACCTTCTATGCTACTTTCCATCCTACCTTCTATCCTACCTTTCATCTTACCTCCCATCCTACCTTCTATCCCACCTTCCATCTTACCTCCCATCCTACCTTCTATCCTACCTTCCATCCTACCTTTTATCCTACCTTCTTTCCTACCTCCCATCCTACCTTCTATCCTACCTTGAAACCTACCTTCAATCCTACCTCCTATTCTACCTTCCGTCCTACCTCCCGTCCTACCTTCCATCATACCTTCCATCCTATTTTCAATCCTACCTTCCATCCTGACTTCCACCCTACCTTCGATCGCACCTTCTATCCTACCTTCCATCATACCTTCCATCTTACTTTCTATTCTACATTCCTCCATACCTTCCATCCTCCTTTCAATCCCATCTCCCATTATAACTTCCACCCTATCTTCCACCCCCCTTTCCATCCTACGGTCCACCCTACCTTCCATCCGTTATTCCATTCTATATTCCATCCTACCTTCCATCCTACCCTCCATCCTAACTTCAATCCTACCTTCTGCCCTACCTTTGGTCCTACTTTCCATTCTAACTTCCATGCTACCATGGTTTCTTCCCCCTATCTTCCATCCTACCTTTAAATCCTATCTTCCATCCTGCTTCCCATTCTACTTTCCATTCTACCTTCCATACTACCTTTCATCATACCTTCCATCGTTCCTTCTATTCTCTTTTACATCATTCATTCCATTCTACCTTCCATCGTACCTTCCATCCTACCTTTAATCCTACCTTCCATTCTACCTTTAAATTTACCTTCCATCTTACCTTTAATACTATCTTCCATCCTACCTTCCATTGTACCTTCCATACTACATTTAATCCTACCTTCCATTCTACCTTCCATCGTACCTTCCATCCTACCTTTAATCCTATCTTCCATACTTTACATCGTAACTTCCATACTACCTTTAACCTATCTTCCATTCTACCTTCCATCGTACCTTTCATCCTACCTTTAATCCTATCTTCCATTCTACCTTCCATCGTACCTTTCATCCTACCTTTAATCCTATCTTCCATTCTACTTTCCATCGTAACTTCCATACTACCTTTAATCCTACCTTCCATTCTACTTTCCATCGTACCTTCCATCTTACCTTTAATCCTACCTTCCATTCTATTTTCCATCGTACCTTCCATACTACCTTAATCCTATCTCCCATTCTACCTTCCATCGTACCTTTCATACTACATTCCATTCTACCTTCCATCGTTCCTTCCATTTTTTTTACATCATACATTCCATTCTACATTTTATCGTTCCTTCCATTCTCTTTTTTACATCATACATTCCATTCTACCTTCCATCGTATCTTCACTTCTTTACATCATACATTCCATTCTACCTTCAATCCTATTTTCCAATCTACATTCCATCCTACCTTCTAGACTACCTTACATCCTATACTCCATCCTATATTCAAACCTACCTGCCACTCTAAATTCCATTCTACCTTCTATCCTACCTTCATTTTACATTTTATTCTACCTTCCATTTTACCTTCCACCCTATTCTCAACCTACCTTCCATTCTATCTTCCATCCTGCTTACCATGTTAACTTCTATCCTACATCCCATCTTACCGTTTGTCTTACCTTATGTCCTACCTTATGTTCTACCGGATGTCCTACCATTTGTCCGGCTTTCTGCCCTACTTTCTGTCCTGCTCCTCCACATTACATTCTATTTTTTTTATTTCTTTATCAGTTCACATTCTACCTTTCAGTGTATGGGTTCAGATGCCCGAGATTATCTTTCTCCAAGATGCCCAGTCCTGGCATTTTCTGTTTCATTCGAAATAAGTTAAATTTTATGCTTCAATGCCTCGTTTATAACTTCGTCCCACTTTCTCCGAGGTTTATCTTTTGTTTTTTTACCTTGTGTTTTAGCACTGTACATTGATTTAGCTATTCTATTGTCCTTCGTACAATTAACATGCCCGAACCATCTCAATTAATTTATTTCTATCTTAGTTTTTATGTCATCTGCTTTGGTTTGATCTCTTATTCTTGTGTTTCTTTTTTATCTTGTCTTCCATTCAAATTCCGTTCCGTCCTTCAATCATTCCTTCCATTCAATTTCCAATCCGTCCTTCAATCATTCTTTCCATTCAACTTCCAATCCGCCCTTCAATCATTCCTTCCATTCAACTTCCAATCCTTCCTTCCATAATTCCTTCCTTCAACTTTCAATACGTCCTTCCATCATTCCTTCCATTCAATTTTCAATCCGTCCTTCCATCATTCCTTCCATTCAATTTTCAATCCGTCCTTCCATCATTCCTTTCATTCAACTTTCAATCCTTCCTTACATAATTCCTTCCATTCAACTTTCAATCCGTCCTTTACATAATTCTTTCCATTCAACTTCCAATTCGTCTTTCCATGATTCCTTCCATTCAATTTTCAATCCGTCTTTCCAACATTCCTTCCATTCAACTTCCAATCCTTCCTTCCATCATTCCTTCCATTCAACTTTCAATCCTTCCTTCCACCATTCCCTCCATTCAACTTTCAATTCCTCCTTCTATCATTCCTTCCATTCAATATTCAATCCTTCCTCCATCATTCTTTCCATTCAACTTTCAATCCTTCCTTCCATCATTCCTTCCATTCAACTTCCAATCCTTCCTTCCATCATTCTTTCCATTCAACTTCCAATCATTCCTTCCATCATTCCTTCCATTCAACTTCCAATCCGTCTTTCCATCATTCCTTCCATTCAACTTCCAATCCGTCCTTCAATCATTCCTTTCATTCAACTTCCAATCCTTCCTTCCATCATTCCTTCCATTCAACTTTCAATCCGTCCTTCCATCATTCCTTCCATTCAACTGTCAATCCGTCCTTCCATCATTCCTTCCATTCAATTTTCAATCCGTCCTTTTATCATTCCTTCCATTCAACTGTCAATCCTTCCTTCCATAATTCCTTCCATTCAATTTTCAATCCGTCCTTCCATCATTCCTTTCATTCAATTTTCAATCCGTCCTTCCATCATTCCTTCCATTCAACTTTCAACCTTCCTTCCATAATTCCTTCCATTCAACTTTCAATCCGTCCTTACATAATTCCTTCCATTCAACTTCCAATTCGTCTTTCCATGATTCTTTCCATTCAACTTTCAATCCGTCTTTCCATCATTCCTTCCATTCAACTTTCAATCCGTCCTTCCATCATTCCTTACATTCAACTTTCAATCCTTCCTTCCATAATTCCTTCCATTCAATTTTCAATCCGTCTTTCCATCATTCCTTCCATTCAATTTTCAATCCGTCCTTCCATCATTCCTTCCATTCAATTTTCAATCCTTCCTTCCATAATTCCTTCCATTCAACTTTCAACCCGTCCTTACATAATTCTTTCCATTCAACTTCCAATTCGTCTTTCCATGATTCCTTCCATTCAATTTTCAATCCGTCTTTCCAGCATTCCTTCCATTCAACTTACAATCCTTCCTTCCATCATTCCTTCCATTCAACTTCCAATCCTTCCTTCCACCATTCCCTCCATTCAACTTTCAATCCGTCCTTCCATCATTCCTTCCATTCAATTTGCAATTCTTCCTTCCATCATTCTTTCCATTCAACTTTCAATCCTTCCTTCCATCATTCCTTCCATTCAACTTCCAATCCTTCCTTCCATCATTCTTTCCATTCAACTTCCAATCATTCCTTCCATCATTCCTTCCATTCAACTTCCAATCATTCCTTCCATCATTCCTTCCATTCAACTTCCAATCCGTCTTTCCATCATTCCTTCCATTCAACTTCCAATCCGTCCTTCAATCATTCCTTTCATTCAACTTCCAATCCTTCCTTCCATCATTCCTTCCATTCAACTTTCAATCCGTCCTTCCATCATTCCTTCCAATCAACTTTCAATCCGTCCTTCCATCATTCCTTCCATTCAATTTTCAATCCGTCCTTTTATCATTCCTTCCATTCAACTGTCAATCCTTCCTTCCATAATTCCTTCCATTCAATTTTCAATCCGTCCTTCCATCATTCCTTTCATTCAATTTTTCAATCCGTCCTTCCATCATTCCTTCCATTCAACTTTCAACCCTTCCTTCCATAATTCCTTCCATTCAACTTTTCAATCCGTCCTTACATAATTCCTTCCATTCAACTTCCAATTCGTCTTTCCATGATTCCTTCCATTCAATTTTCAATCCGTCTTTCCAACATTCCTTCCATTCAACTTCCAATCCTTCCTTCCATCATTCCTTCCATTCAACTTCCAATCCTTCCTTCCACCATTCCTTCCATTCAACTTTCAATCCGTCCTTCCATCATTCATTCAATTTTTCAATCCGTCCTTCCATCATTCCTTCCATTCAACTTTCAATCCTTCCTTCCATAATTCCTTCCATTCAATTTTCAATCCGTCTTTCCATCATTCCTTCCATTCAATTTTCAATCCGTCCTTCCATCATTCCTTCCATTCAATTTTCAATCCTTCCTTCCATAATTCCTTCCATTCAACTTTCAACCCGTCCTTACATAATTCTTTCCATTCAACTTCAATTCGTCTTTCCATGATTCCTTCCATTCAATTTTCAATCCGTCTTTCCAGCATTCCTTCCATTCAACTTACAATCCTTCCTTCCATCATTCCTTCCATTCAACTTCCAATCCTTCCTTCCACCATTCCTCCATTTAACTTTCAATTCTTCCTTCCATCATTCTTTCCATTCAACTTTCAATCCTTCCTTCCATCATTCCTTCCATCACTTTTCCTTCCATCATTCTTCCATTCAACTTCCAATCATTCCTTCCATCCTTCCTCCCATTCAACTTCCAATCCGTCTGTCCATCATTCCTTCCATTCAACTTCCAATCCGTCCTTCAATCATTCCTTCCATTCAACTTCCAATCCATCCTTCCATCATTCCTTCCATTCAACTTTCAATCCGTCCTTCCATCATTCCTTCCATTCAACTTTCAATCCTTCTTCCATCATTCCTTCCATTCAATTTTCAATCCGTCCTTCCATCATTCCTTCCATTCAACTTTCAATCCTTCCTTCCATAATTCCTTCCATTCAATTTTCAATCCGTCCTTCCATCATTCCTTCCATTCAACTTTCAATCCTTCTTTCCATAATTCCTTCCATTCAACTTTCAATCCGTCCTTACATAATTCCTTCCATTCAACTTCCAATTCGCATCTAACCTTCAATCATACCTATATCCTTCCTTTTTCCTCCATTATTCAATCCCTACTTTCCTCATACACTCCATCCTACCTTCCATTTCATCTTCCGCCATAATTTCACCCTAACGTTGATGCTATCTTCCATTTTACCTTCCACCATAACTTCCAATTACCTTTAACCCTGCTTTTTCATTTTTATCTTCCATTGTATATTCCACTCTGTCTTCCGTCCTACATTCCACATTGCTTTAATTATATCTTCAATCTTATATTTTAATGTAACTATCATTCAACATTCTATCCTACTTTCCATCCTACTTTCCATCCTACTTTCCATCCTACTTTCCATACTACATTCCATCCTACTCTCTATCGTACTTTTCATCCTACTTTCCATCCAACTTTCCATCCAACTTTCCATCGTACTTTTTCCATACTACTTTCCATCCAACTTTCCATCCTACTTTTTCATCCTACTTTTCATCCTACTTTCCATACTACTTTCCATACTACTTTCCATCCAACTTTTCATCCAACTTTTCATACTACTTTTCATACTACTTTCCATCCTACTTTCCATCCTACTTTCCATCCAACTTTTCATCCAACTTTTCATCGTATTTTTCATCCAACTTTTCATCCTACTTTTCATCCTACTTTCCATCCAACCTTCCATGCAACTTTCCATCCAAACTTCCATCCTACTTTCCATCAAATTTTTCATCCTACCTTCCATCTTACTTTCCATCAAACTTTCCATTCAACTTCCCATTCATGTTACTTTCAATTCTACTTTTCATCCGACTTTCCATTCTAATTTCCATCTTACTTTCCATCCTACTTTTTCATCTTACTTTCCATCCTACTTTTTCATCTTACTTTCCATTCTACTTTTTCATCCTACTTTCCATCAAACTTTTCCTCCAACCTCCATCCTCTTTTCCCATTCTACTTTTCATCCTATTTTCCAACAAACTTTCCCCCCCCCAACTTTCCATTCTACTTTTCATTCTACTTTTCATCCCACTTTCCATCAACCTTTCCATCCAACCTTCCATCCTACCGTACATCATATACCCATCCTATCATCCATCCTATCCCCAGCCTACCGTCCATCCTATCCCCATCCTACCATCCAACCTATCCCCATCCTACCATCCATCCTATCCCCAGCCTACCATCCATCCTATCCCCATCCTACCGTCCATCCTAACCCCAGCATACCATCCATCCTATCCCCATCCTACCATCCAACATATCCCCATCCTACCGTCCATCCTATCCCCAGCCTACCATCCATCCTATCCCCATCCTACCGTCCATCCTAACCCCAGCATACCATCCATCCTATCCCCATCCTACCGTCCATCATATCCCCATCCTACCATCCATCATATCCCCATCCTACCATCCATCCTAACCCCATCCTACCATCCATCCTATCCCCATCCTACCATCCAACATATCCCCATCCTACCGTCCATCCTATCCCCAGCCTACCATCCATCCTATCCCCATCCTACCATCCAACATATCCCCATCCTACCATCCAACCTATCCCCATCATACCATCCATCCTAACCCCAGCATACCATCCAACCTATCCCCATCCTACCATCCAACCTATCCCCATCCTACCATCCAACCTATCCCCATCCTACCATCCAACCTATCCCCAGCCTACCATCCATCCTATCCCCATCCTACCGTCCATCCTAACTCCAGCCTACCATCCATCCTATCCCATCCTACCGTCCATCCTAACTCCAGCCTACCATCCATCCTATCCCCATCCTACCGTCCATCCTAACTCCAGCCTACCATCCATCCTATCCCCATCCTACCATCCATCCTATCCCCATCTTACCATCCATCATATCCCCATCCTACCGTCCATCATGTCCCCATCCCACTTTCAATTCTACCTTCCAGCCTATCCTGCCCTCCAGTTTACATTCATTCGAACCCTCCATTCTGTCTTCCTTCATACATTCCATCCTACTCTTCATCCTACCACCCATCTTACCTTAAATTCTACTCTTCATAGTACCATCCATCTTACCCTCAATTCTACTCTGCATCCTACCACCCATCTTACCTTCAATCCTGCTCTTCATACTACCATCCAGCTTACCTTCAATCTTACTCTTCATCCTACCACCCATCTTACCTTCAATCCTACTCTTCATACTACCATCCATCTTACCTTCAATTTTACTCTTCATCCTGCCATCCATCTTACCTTCAATCCTACTCTTCATACTACCATCCATCTTACCTTCAATCTTACTCTGATCTTACCATCCATCTGACCTTCAATCTTACTCTTCATCCTACCATCCATCTTACCTTCAATCTTACTCTTCATCCTACCATCCAACTTACCTTCAATATTATTCTTCATCCTACCAATCCCTCTTACGTTCAATCTTACTCTTCATTTTACCATTCATCTTACCTTCAATCTGACTCTTCAACCTACCATCCATCTTACCTTCAATCTTACTGTTCATCCTACTATCCATCTTACTTTAAATCTTACTCTCCATCCTACCTTTAATAATAATATCCATCCTATCTGTCATCATACACTTCATCCTACCCTCAATCCCACCCTCAATTCTACTCTACATCCTACCTTCCATTCTACTCTTCATCCTACCTTCCATTCTACTCTCCATTCTACCTTCCATTTCCTCTCCATCCTACCTTCCATTCTACTCTCCATCCTACCTTCCATTTCCTCTCCATCCTACCTTCCATTCTACCCTCCATCCTACCTTCCATTCTCTTCTCCATCCTACCTTCCATTCTACTCTCCATCCTACCTTCCATTCTACTCTCCATCCTACCTTCAATTCTACTCTCCATCCTACCTTCCATTCTACTCTCCATCCTACCTTCCATTCTACCCTCCATCCTACCTTCCATTCTACTCTCCATCCTACCTTCCATTCTCTTCTCCATCCTACCTTCAATTCTTCTCTCCATCCTGCCTTCCATTCTACTCTTCATCCTACCTTTCATTCCACTCTCCATCCTACCTTCCATTCTACTCTCCATCCTACCTTCCATTCTACCCTCCATCCTACCTTCCATTCTACTCTCCATCCTACCTTCCATTCTACTCTCCATCCTACCTTCCATTCTACTCTCCATCCTACCTTTCATTCTACTCCCCATCCTAACTTCAATTCTACTCTCCATCCTACCTTCCATTTTACTCTTCATTCTACTTCTAATCCTACCCTTCATCCTACTATAAACCATACCCTGTACTCGACTTTCCACCTACCTTTCATCCTACCCTAAACCATACCATGCACTCGACTTTCCACCTACCCTTCATCCTTCCTTCAACCATACCTTCCACATGACCTTCAATCCAACTCTCCATCCTACCTCCCATGCTACTATGCATCCTACCCTTCATCCTACTCTCAATTTTACTATCCACCCCACCTTCCATCCTACCTTCCATCATACCCTCAATCTTATCTTTAATCCTACCTTCCGTCCTACCCTCAATCTTACCTTCCATCCTACCTTCCATCATACCCTCAATCTTATCTTTAATCCTACCTTCCAATCTACCTTCCATCCTACCATGCATCCTACCCTCCATTCTACCTCCAATCTTACCTTATATCATTCCTTCTATCATGCCATACATCATACCCTCCATCGTACCTTCAATCATACCTTCAATTCTATCCTCAATCTTACCCTCTATCCTTGCTTCTATCATGTCATACATCCAACCTTCCATCCTACTTTCCGTTCGGTCTTTAATCCTACCTAACATTCAACCTTCAATCCTACCGACCATCCTAATTTTCATCCTACTTTCAATATATCTTGCACCCTACCTCCCATCCTACCTTCTACCCTATCTCCATCCTACCTTCAATCATACCTTCCCATTCTACCTTCAACCCTACCTTCCTTTCTACCTTCAACCCTACCTTCAATCCTACCGTCAATCCTACCTTTAGTCATACCGTCCATCCTAACTTCAATCCTACCTTTAATCATACAGTCCATCCTACCTTTAATTTTACTCTCCATCCTACCTTCAATCCTACCTTTAATCTTACCCTCCATCCTACCTTCAATCCTACCTTTAATCTACCCTCCACCCTACCTTTAATCTTACCCTCCATCCTACCTTTAATCTTACCCTCCATCCTCCTTCAATCCTACCTTTAATCTTACCCTCCATCTTTCCTACCCTCAACCCTACCTTTAATCTTACCCTCCACCCTATCTTTAACCTTACCCTCCATTTAATCTTACCCTCCCCTACCTTTAATCTTACCCTCCATCCTACCTTTAATCTTACCCTTCATCCTGCGTTTAATCTTACCCTCCATCCTACATTTAATCTTACCCTCCATCCTATCTTTAATCTTACCCTTCATCCTACCTTTAATCTTACCCTTCATCCTGCGTTTAATCTTACCCTCCATCCTACCTTTAATCTTACCCTCCATCCTACCTTTAATCTTACCCTTCATCCTGCGTTTAATCTTACCCTCCATCCTACATTTAATCTTACCCTCCATCCTATCTTTAATCTTACCCTTCATCCTACCTTTAATCTTACCCTTCATCCTACGTTTAATCTTACCCTCCATCCTATCATTTAATCTTACCCTCCATCCTATCTTTAATCTTACCCTCCATCCTATCTTTAATCTTACCCTCCATCCTACCTTTAATCTTACCCTCCATCCTATCTTTAATCTTACCCTCCATCCTATCTTTAATCTTACCCTCCATCCTATCTTTAATCTTACCCTCCATCCTATCTTTAATCTTACCCTCCATCCTATCTTTAATCTTACCTTCCATCCTATCTTTAATCTTACCTTCCATCCTATCTTTAATCTTACCTTCCATCCTATCTTTAATCTTACCTTCCATCCTATCTTTAATCTTACCTTCCATCCTATCTTTAATCTTACCTTCCATCCTATCTTTAATCTTACCTTCCATCCTATCTTTAATCTTACCTTCCATCCTATCTTTAATCTTACCTTCCATCCTATCCTTTAATCTTACCTTCCATCCATTCTATCTTTTAATCTTCAACCTTCCATCCTATCCATTTAATCTTCAACCCTACCCTCCATTCTATCTTCTACCTTTAATCTTACGCTTCCATCCTACCTTTAATCATTTACCCTCCATCCTACCCTCCATTAATCTTCAACCCTCCATCCATTCTATCTTCCATTCTACCCTCCACCTTCAGTCCTACCTTCAATCCATTCTATCTTCCTTCATCCATTCTATCTTCAACCCTACCCTCCATTCTATCTTCCAACCCTCCATCCTATCTCCATTCTATCATCCTCAACCCTCCATCCTATCTTCCATTCTACTCTCCATCCTAACCCTATCCTATCTCCATTTAATCCATTCAACCATTCTACCCTCCATTCTATCTTCAACCCTACCCTCCATTCTATCTTCCATTCTACTCTCCATCCTATCTTCCATTCTACCCTCCATCCTATCTTCCATTCTTCCATTCTATCTTCAACCCTACCCTCCATTCTTCCATTCTACTTCCATTCTTCCATTCTACTCTCCATTCTATCTTCCATTCTACCCTCCATTCTATCTTCAACCCTACCCTCCATTCTATCTTCCATTCTACCCTCCATTCTATCTTCCATTCTACTCTCCATTCTATCTTCCATTCTACCCTCCATTCTATCTTCCATTCTACCCTCCATTCTATCTTCAACCCTACCCTCCATTCTATCTTCCATTCTACCCTCCATCCTATCTTCCATTCTACTCTCCATCCTATCTTCCATTCTACTCTCCATCCTATCTTCCATTCTACTCTCCATCCTATCTTCCATTCTACTCTCCATCCTATCTTCCATTCTACTCTCCATTCTATCTTCCATTCTACCCTCCATTCTATCTTCAACCCTACCCTCCATTCTATCTTCCATTCTACTCTCCATCCTATCTTCCATTCTACCCTCCATCCTATCTTCCATTCTACCCTCCATTCTATCTTCAACCCTACTCTCCATCCTATCTTCCATTCTACCCTCCATTCTATCTTCAACCCTACTCTCCATCTTATCTTCCATTCTACCCTCCATTCTACACCCTACTCTACCTTCCATCTGACCTTACAACCTGCCTTTCATCCTATCTTGTACCTATCTGATATCCTATCTTTTATGCTACACTCTCTCCTACATTCAATTCTACCATCCGTACAACCTTCTTTCTTTAGACCGGGCATAGTTAGTTTAAGATTCTAGAGAATTCTAGAAACGTCGAAGGCTCAGGTGGCTGATGGTTTAGTATATGTAGTTGCTTACATTTTTTTATAATTTCGACAAAGTGTGTTTACAATCTCATGGCTATACCCTAACTACATAAATACATTAAGTGCCAAGGAAACCACCAACAATATAATTTGACGTCTTGTAAAATGGGACCAGATTTATGTTGATACAAACAATGTAACATCTCTCCCCTTCCGAAGTTACACTGGAAAGGGCTCTACCTTCCATTCTACGTACCCCTCGTTACATCTTGTCAATAGATAATAAGTGCTGCTCTTAAAAGAGCAAGGGGGGGGGTAGGGTGTGTCCCGAGAAAGGCATTTTTGCCCCAAATCGGAAAATCTAATTTATTATATTATTGAACGCAGCCGTTCCTTCCATTCACATTGATACCATAAAATAATCTCAGTATCGATTCTTTGAATTGTTACGATTTTCTTTTATACGAAACCGGCCTAACTTTTAACACATCGTTTGAACTGTAAACGCCAGTAATTTTGTCTAAAATATAGCACGTTGGTACTCATCTTAATCAGCACGGTGTAATCTATCAAAAATGTACATATGACAAAATTTGTTCAAAAGTACCTTAGATCGGGACATATTCCGTTCACCTATAATCCAAAATGGGTATAAGGGAGCCGGGTCAGTTGAAACAGGGAAGTTAAGTAGTAGTTGAGAGCCTCTTATGGTTTTATGACCTTTTAAAATATTATCCTACTAATTTCTAGTGTTGTATGCGAACAAAACATTCAAATAACGGAAAAAAGGGTTTTAAATGCGATTTTCTCATAATTGACTGTTTTTGGCTAAGCAGTCCTACACTTTTCAACGGGTTCGCTTGAAATTTGGCATACAGCTGTTTTGTGTTACGACGAATTCAGGATACTGGTTTGCAGTTTCGATGTGCAAAATCATAAACCTCTAAAATAAAAACTATAGGAGTGCATAGTTTAAAACAATTACTTTCACATTTTGTTTCCTTTAATTTAGCTGTGTATCTCTTCAAACTAGAATACATCGTCATCAGGACCCACTCTTTCCTTAAGTAGCACTTACAATGCAAGTCCCTTTCTCAACAGGTTTTCATTGACTATCTTTTCCTCGTACTCCCCTCACAGCTACGCCTATATCCTAAAGGAGCATGGGCTCCAACGTGGGGAATACGCGGTGGTCACCTCCCTGTCAGCCTGGAGAATACCGTGGCTTGTTTCGGTGTCATGCTAGCTGGAGGAGTCAACGTATCCCTGGAAAAAATATATGCTGAATGCGACCTCATTAAGGAGGTGTGATTCATCTTTTACTATTATTTTAAAGAGAGGCTTTTTATTTGCCAGGGTTTTTCTTTGAGGAAAATGACTTCGTCAAGTGTTGTATTCCAATTTACGCACAACATCGCCATTAAAAATATGAAACAAAACTTTCAGACATACATTATTACTTGAAAATTAACTTAACTTTATGAATACATTAATATATATATATACACACACACACACACACACACACACACACACACACATATATATATGTATATATATATATATATATATATATATATATATAGATATATATATATATATATATATATATATATATATATATATAATATATATATAAATATAGATATATAGATAGATAGATAGATAGATACGCAGACAGACAGAAAGACAGATAGGCAGACAGACAGATAGATAGACACATACATAGATATATCGATGGATATATATACAGATAAATATATTGACAAACATATTGATATATTGATAGATACATATATATATATGGACTGATATATATATATATATATATATATATATATATATATATATATATATATATATATATATATATACATATATGTATAGATATATAGATAGATACATAGATAGACAGATAAATAGATGGCTACATAGATAGATATATAGATGTATAGATAGGTAGATAGATAGATAGATAGATATATAGATAGATCGATTGATAGATAGATAGATAGATAAGCAGACAGACAGAGAGACAGATAGGCAGACAGACAGATAGATAGACACATACATAGATATATCGATGGATATATATACAGATAAATATATAGACAAACATCTTGATATATTGATAGATACATATATATATGGACTGATATATATATGCATATATGTATAGATATATAGATAGATACATATATAGACAGATAGATAGATATATACATAGATAGATATATAGATAGATAAATAGATCGATATATAGATAGATAGATAGATAGATAGATAAATAGATAGATAGATAGATAGATAAATAGATAGATAGATTGATAGATAAACGGATAGATAATGACTGATTTGTGGGTTCATCATGTTTTCTATCGTCAGAAAGGTTTTATAATATATCTATTTTCAGACCATTAAATTGGGCAAAAGCAAATTCATGATACTTGTAGACGACTCCTGTGATATTTGGGAACACTTCAAAAGGAAACGCCACATGTTTCTCACATGACACGTTCTCAGCGAAGTACAAAGATGATGCTCTTTCTCTCCGTAAACTCCTGTTCACTCCCCAAGCCAAGAGGTAAAACTGGGATACTTTCTTCTCATTTACCGTTTTGGTAGCATTTCAGATTTTGAGAAAAACACTCCATATAAAGTCCAAGTGTTCATTAACATGTACATTATGCATTTATAAGGATTCATAACGGTTAGCTTACGGACAGTTACATACGTATGAAGGATTTTAGCGTGCATTAGATGAACGCAAATGGGTTACATATCGTGCAATGAACTATACAGGGTGAAATCAAATCTTTAACGGATACAATATGTCGAGACATCATTTCTTTAACATGTACTATATGTACAGACATCATCTCTTTAACGTGTACTATATGTACAGACATCATTTCTTTAACATGTACTATATGTACAGTCATCCTTTCTTTAACATGTACTATATGTACAGACATCATCTCTTTAACATGTACTATATGTACAGACATCATCTCTTTAACATGTACTATATGTACGGACATCAGCTCTTTAACATGTACTATATGTACGGATATCAGCTCTTTTACATGTACTATATGTACGGACATCAGCTCTTTAACATGTACTATATGTACGGATATCAGCTCTTTAACATGTACTATATGTACTGACATCAGCTCTTTAACATGTACTATATGTACGGACATCAGCTCTTTAACATGTACTATATGTACGGACATCAGCTCTTTAACATATACTATATGTACCGACATCAATCCTAAAACATGTACTATATGTACAGACATCAGCTCTTTAACATATACTATATGTACGGACATCAATCCTTAAACATGTACTATATGTACAGACATCAGCTCTTTAACATGTACTACATGTACGGACTTCAGGTCTTTAACATGTACTATGTGTACGGACATCAGCTTTCTAACATATACTATATGTACGGACATCAGTTCTTTAACATGTACTATATGTAGAGACATCAGCTCTTTAACATATACTATATGTACAGACATCATCTCTTTAACATGTACTATATGTACAGACATCAGCTCTTTAACATGTACTATATGTACAGACATCAGCTCTTTAACATGTACTATATGTACAGACATCAGATCTTTAACATGTACTATATGTACAGACATCAGCTCTTTCGCATGTACTATATGTACAGACATCAGCTCTTTAACATGTACTATATGTACAGACATCAGTTCTTTAACATGTACTATATGAACGGACATCAGTTCTTTAACATGTACTATATGTACAGACATCAGTTCTTTAACATGTACTATACGTACGGACTTCAGCTCTTTAACATGTACTATATGTAGGGACTTCAGATCTTTAGCATGTACTATATATACGGACTTTAGATCTTTAACATGTACTATACATACGGACTTCAGATATTTAACATGTACTATATATACGGACTTCAGATCTTTAACATGTACTATATATATACGGAATTCAGATCTTTAACATGTACTATACATACGGACTTCAGCTCTTTAACATGTACTATATGTACAGACATCAGATCTTTAACATGTACTATATGTACAGACATCAGATCTTTAACATGTACTATATGTACAGACATCAGATCTTTAACATGTACTATATGTACAGACATCAGATCTTTAACATGTACTATATGTACAGACATCAGATCTTTAACATGTACTATATGTACAGACATCAGATCTTTAACATGTACTATATGTACGTACATCAGATCTTTAACATGTACTATATGTACGTACATCAGATCCTTAACATGTACTATATGTACGTACATCAGATCTTTAACATGTACTATATGTACAGACATCAGTTCTTTAACATGTACTATATGTACAGACATCAGATCTTTAACATGTACTATATGTACAGACATCAGTTCTTTAACATGTACTATACGTACGGACTTCAGCTCTTTAACATATACTATATGTACAGACATCAGTTCTTTAACATGTACTATATGTACGGACTTCAGCTCTTTAACATGTACTATATGTAGGGACTTCAGATCTTTAACATGTACTATATATACGGACTTCAGATCTTTATCATGTACTAAATGTACGGACATCAGTTCTTTAACATGTATTATATTTACGTACATCGTTTTTTAACATGTACTATATGTACGGACATCATTTCTTTAACATGCACTATATGTACGAACATCATTTCTGTAACATGTACTATATAAACAGACACCATTTTTGTAAAATGTACTATATGTACAGTCATCATTTCTTTAACATGTACTATATTTACAGACATCATTTCTTTAACATACACTATATGTACGAACATCATTTCTTTAACATGTACTATATATACAGACATCATTTCTTTAACATGTACTATATGTACAGACATCATTTCTTTAAAATGTACTATATGTATAAATATAATTTCTTTAACATGTACTATATGTACGGACATCAGTTCTTTAACATGTACTATATGTACAGACATCATTTCTTTAACATGTACTATATGTACATACATCATTTCTTTAACATGTACTATATGTACTGACTTCAAATCTTTAACATGTACTATATGTACTAACTTCAGGTCTTTAACATGTACTATATGTACTGACTTCAGATCTTTAACATGTACTATATGTACTGACTTCAGATCTTGAACATGTACTATATGTACTGACTTCAGATCTTTAACATGTACTATATGTACTGACTTCAGATCTTTAACATGTACTATATGTACTGACTTCAGATCTTTAACATGTACTATATGTACGGACTTCAGATCTTTAATATGTACTATATGTACATATTTCAGATCTTTAACATGTACTATATCTACGGAATTCAGATCTTTAATATTTACTATATGGACTAACTTCACATCTTTAACATATACTATATGTACTGACTTCAGATCTTCAACATGTACTATATATACGGACTTCTTATCTTTAACATGTACTATATGTACAGATATCATTTCTTTAACATGTTCTATATGTACGGACATCATTTCTGTAACATGTACTATATGAACAGACAGCATTTCTGTAACATGTACTATATGAACAGACAGCATTTCTTTAACATGTACTATATGAACAAACAGCATTTCTTTAACATGTACTATATGAACAGACAGCATTTCTTTAACATGTACTATACGTACATACATCATTTCTTTAAAATGTACTATATGTACGGACATCATAATTTATTTAACATGTACTATATCAGTTCTTTAATATGTACTATATGGACAGACATCATTTCTTTAACATGTACTATATGTACATACATCATTTCTTTAACATGTATTATATGTACGTACATCATTTCTGTAACATGTACTATATGTACAAACATAATTTCTTTAACAAGTACTATATGTACTGACTTCAGATCTTTAACATGTACTATATGTACTGACTTCAGATCTTTAACATGTACTATATGTACTGACTTCAGATCTTTAACATGTACTATATGTACTGACTTCAGATCTTTAACATGTACTATATGTACTGACTTTAGATCTCTCTAACATGTACTATATGTACTGACTTCAGATCTTTAACATGTACTATATGTACTGACATCATTTCTTTAACATGTGCTATATGTACATTCATCATTTCTTTAACTTGTACTATATGTACAGTCATCATTTCTTTAACATGTACTATATTTACGGACTTCAGATCTTTAATATGTACTATATGTACATATTTCAGATCTTTAACATGTACTATATCTACGAATTCAGATCTTTAATATTTACTATATGTACTAACTTCACATCTTTAACATATACTATATGTACTGACTTCAGATCTTCAACATGTACTATATATACGGACTTCTTATCTTTAACATGTACTATATGAACATACAGCATTTCTTTAACATGTACTATACGTACATACATCATTTCTTTAAAATGTACTATATGTACGGACATCATAATTTATTTAATATGTACTATATGTACAGACTTCAGATCTTTAACATGTACTATATGTAGGGAATTCAGATCTTTAACATGTACTATTTGTACAAACTTCAGATAATTAACATATACTATATGTACGGACATCAGATCTTTATCATGTACTATATGTACGGACATCAGCTCTGTAACATGTACTTTATTTACGGACATCAGTTTTTTTAACATGTACTATATGTACAGACATCATTTCTGTAACATGTAGTATATGTACGGACATCATTTCTTTAACATATACTATATGTACAGACATCATTTTTGTAACATGTACTATATGTACAGACATCATTTCTTTAACATGAACTACTTGTACAGGCATCGTTTCCATAACATATACTATATGTACGGACATCATTTCTTCAACATGTACTATGTGTACAGACATCATTTCTTTAACACGTACTATATTATTATATACAGACATCATTTCTTCAACATGTCCTTTATCTAGGGACATCATTTCATTAACATGTTCTATATGTACAGACATCATTTCTTTAACATGTATTATATGTACGGACTTCAGATCTTTAACATGTACTATATATACAGACTTCAGATCTTTAACATGTACTATATGTACGGACTTCAGATCTTTAACATGTGTAGGGAATTCAGATCTTTAACAGATCTTTAACATGTACTATATATACGGACTTCAGATCTTTAACATGTACTATATCTACTGACTTCAGATCTTTAACATGTAGTATATATATAGACTTCAGATCTTTAACATGTACTATATCTACTGACTTCAGATCTTTAACATAGACTATATGTACTGACTTCAGATCTTTAACATGTACTATATGTACGGACTTCAGATCTTTAACATGTAGTATATGTACGGACTTCAGATCTTTAACATGTACTATATCTACTGACTTCAGATCTTTAACACAGACTATATGTACTGACTTCAGATCTTTAACTTGTACTCTAGATACGGACTTCAGATCTTTACCATGTACTATATATACGGTCTTCAGATCTTTAACATGTACTATATGTACGAAATTCAGCTCTTTAACATGTACTATATGTACGGACTTCAGATCTTTAACATGTACTATATGTACATACTTAAATCTTTAACATGTACTATATGTAGGGACTTCAGATCTTCAACATGCACTATATATACGGACTTCAGATCTTTAACTTGTACTATGTGTACGGACTTCAGAATCTTAATATCTACTATATGTACGGACTTCAGCTCTTTAACATGTACTATATGTACTGACATCAGCTCTTTAACATGTACTATATGTACTGACTTCAGCTCTTTAACATGTACTATATGTACTGACTTCAGCTCTTTAACATGTACTGTATATACTGACTTCAGCTCTTTAACATGTACTACATGTACTGACTTCAGCTCTTTAACATGTACTATATGTACTGACTTCAGCTCTTTAACATGTACTATATTTACTGACTTCAGCTCTTTAACATGTACTATATGAATGGACATCAGGTCTTTAACATGTACTATATGAATGGACATCAGGTCTTTAACATGTACTATATGAATGGACATCAGGTCTTTAACATTTACTATATGAATGGACACTAGGTCTTTAACATGTACTATATGAATGGACATCAGGTCTTTAACATGTACTATATGTATGGACATCAGATTTTTAACATGTACTATATGTATGGACATCAGGTCTTTAACATGTACTATATGTATGGACATCAGGTCTTTAACATGTACTATATGAATGGACATCAGGTCTTTAACATGTACTATATGTATGGACATCAGATCTTTAACATGTACTATATGTATGGACATCAGATCTTTAACATGTACTATATGTATGGACATCAGGTCTTTAACATGTACTATATGAATGGACATCAGGTCTTTAACATGTACTATATGAATGGACATCAGGTCTTTAACGTGTACTATAAGAATGGACATCAGGTCTTTAACATGTACTATAAGAATGGACATCAGCTCTTTAACGTGTACTATATGTACTGACTTCAGCTCTTTAACATGTACTATATGTACTGACTTCAGCTCTTTAACACGTACTATATGAATGGACATCAGCTCTTTAACGTGTACTATATGTAATGACTTCAGCTCTTTAACGTGTACTATATGAATGGACATCAGCTCTTTAACATGTACTATATGTACTGACTTCAGCTCTTTAACATGTACTATAAGAATGACTTCAGCTCTTTAACACGTACTATAAGAATGGACATCAGCTCTTTAACATGTACTATAAGAATGGACACCAGGTCTTTAACGTGTACTATAAGAATGGACATCAGCTCTTTAACGTGTACTATAAGAATGGACATCAGGTCTTTAACGTGTACTATAAGAATGGACATCAGGTCTTTAAATGTACTAAAAGAATGGATATCAGCTCTTTAACATGTACTATATGAATGGACATCAGCTCTTTAACATGTACTCTATGTACGGACATCATCTCTTTAACATGTACTATATGTATGGACATCAGCTCTTTAACATGTACTATATGTATGAACATCAGGTCTTTAACATGTACTATATGTATGGACATCAGCTCTTTAACATGTACTATATGTATGGACATCAGCTCTTCAAGATATACTATATGTATGGACATCAGCTCTTTAGCATTTACTATATGTATTAACATCAGCTCTTTATGATTTACTATATGTATTAACATCAGCTCTTTATGATTTACTATATGTATTAACATCAGCTCTTTATGATTTACTATATGTATTAACATCAGCTCTTTATGATTTACTATATGTATTAACATCAGGTCTTTATCATTTACTATATGTATTAACATCAGCTCTTTATGATTTACTATATGTATTAACATCAGCTCTTTATGAATTACTATATGTATTAACATCAGCTCTTTATGATTTACTATATGTATTAACATCAGCTCTTTATGATTGACTATATGTATTAACATCAGCTCTTTATGATTTACGGGAAGTGTACGAGTCCTGTTCACGGCGATGTCGGCTCAAACTGTCGGTTTCCAATTTTTTATTCTAACATCAAAGTATGATTATTATAGTTGAACATGCATATATAAGGAGGTACGTTCATGAAATACCCTTGGTCGGCAGGAATTCAATTCCGTAATCAAACTAAATTTCCATGTCTTTTTCATCATCAAAGCCTTGAAGCACGATTCTATCAAAGTTTCATTTTTGTACAATAATTCGCAATCTACCTTTTTCTGTTAACAACTCGATGAAATTGATTTGTGATAGGATTTCAAAATTGTGCTTTGAAACGGTTTTATCATATTTCTCAAGTTTGAAGATTCTTTGAAAGAAAAAACAATTTTCAACGAAAGAAAAGCTTACTTATAGACATTGTTCAAAACTTCATAAAAAACATTCTCATTGCACTTATACCAAATCCCTACTGGGTGGAGTCAGATTTTGGATCTGATAACACAAGTGCAAATCTATGTTAGAATGAGATAACTGTGAACTTTGTCAATATATGTCGTTACTATGGCAGCCAGAAGACAATCTCTTTCACAATATTTTTTAGCTAATTTGCTCACGGGGAATTCCAATCAAAATAGTTTGAAATTGAATGAACGAAAATCTCCTGCAGGAGACACGCTCCCTCCATAACGTAGGCCTATGCTATAATAATAAATATGCCCACGTGACCCACAAAGCAATTTACTCAATGGCTAGTACTTAGCTCCACGGTTAAGTTAATTCTCCCTGTCTGACATAAGTGTGTCTCATACAAAGTCTCACACAAACATACAACTCGCAAGAAATTAAGAGTTACAAGTTCAATTTGTATATTACATTATAGGCATTTAATAATCATGAATGCGATTATAAATGGTTATAAGGAGAAACAATTAACACAACAACGAACTAATAATGCCAAAAGAAATGTAAAATAATTGGATCAGTCTTACCTTGATACCAAAGAAAGACACAAGCCTATCTTATCATTGAAGGAAATGAAAGTGAAACACATATCATCCCTATACATGTCTACACATGAACTTGTTGTTGATGTTCGCTGGACGTTGTTGGTGGACACCACACACCAGTCTGATAAACAGCAACGATTTCAATGTAGGTGACCACAATACCAGCACGTCATCCAACACACACACACACACACACACACACACACACACACACACACATAGTAGGTAGACGTACACGTTGCAATACACAGCACTGGTGGTTTCCAAAAACACACATACGAGGGTTGTCAACCGGTACGGGGTTACCTTGCCACTGTAATTTCAATTAAATAGCTAACCACACGTTTACCACTTGGGATTTCGCGTTTGACACTGACGATTACAATAACAACATTAGTCAGTTGTCTTCAAATCGCATATACCTAATAAAATAATATTATTGCAATACTATAACACATATAATTATTAAGGGAGAGGTCATGTTCTTATCATACTACCAATATATGATACAGTTTATGTGAAGAAATATAAATATCAATTCATAACTCATCATAGTTATCTATGTTTCCTTCCTGATAACAGTCTCAGTTGATATAGTAACACTATAAGAATGGGATGCGATCCTTCACAATGAAAACAGCCAGCGATTCCATACCAGAATTCTCTATTAAAATAAACGTATTATACATCATGGCTTTAAGCAGTACATCGATCAAACTAAGGCAACTGTAACAATATACAATCAAAATGTTTCACTATCTGTTCTATTAAGTTTCCTTATGATAACGAAGTAATTATTGAATAACTTTCCCAAATAGGGATATCAACACGAGATGAACTTAGGTCCGCTCGTTCCACCTTTGGATTTAAGTCGGCAACACTTTCTAATGTTATTCAAACTGATAATTCAAACTCGAGATCTCTGTCTCAAAATCTAGGATCTGGTTCTACAGCAATATATTTTACATGCCAGCCGAGCAAGGACTATCTCTCACGAAGATGAATAGGATGAGTGAATATTGAGAGGAAACTACAGATATTTATACTAATACGGTTGCCCCACAATTTCGTCCTTCAAGAAGTCACTACCATATTTGGTACGAGTCTTTCCGATGACGTTTCGAGAAAGTCCTCCTCGCAATATCTACTATAACCTTTCTATTCTACGGACGTCTAGTGTCCTTCTTTGGGCGTTCACTTTGCGGCGACTCTTAACAACAAGTGCGAGTGATAAATGTCACTACGTCAAGGACGACTCATGGAGCGTAGAGATGGGAGAAGTACGACTCCATATCACCGTATCGTATTTTATATTCTTTTGTCCTACGCATATTCTTGCATCCTGAAACCCCCAAAAAATCAATGAAATCTTTGATGTCAAAGTTACAATAACCAAAATTCATGTACTCAATAAGGAGATTAATGCTGAAGTTGCAAGAAGAAATTCAAACTTACAAAAAAGTTGTAGGGTACCTTCCACCTGCCTTCCTTTACGGGCGAGACACTGTCTGGCGCGCAATGTGAAATCTGTCACCCGTCGACACTGATCTGTTGAGATCGCCTTCATTTTTCCAGACGCTGTGTCTCGTAGATTTTGAAGTGATCATAAAGATGTCACAAAATTGATCCTTCCAGAATCCCCAAAGGTAAAAATCCAGTGGGTTGAGGTCTGGACTGCGATTAGTCCAGGGGTCAAGTGTGCCACGGCAAACGATTCTTGCTCCGATAATTATCACAATAATATCTAGATTTAAATCTAAATTCTAGATCTAGGCCTATCGCATATCTCGTTTTAGTCCACGTAGTCTCCTTGGCCTAGTTTTCGTGACGTAAACAATTACTCCGCTTTGGGAACCCCTTTAATGTAAAGATTAACACATCAATAATTCACCTGTTTTACATTCATTTCTCCAGAATTAAAATTAAAAATCACAATCATCCATGAAGTTCACATTTATTGTATGTTTTTGCTACTGTTGATAAAGGTAAAATAATATGATTATAGCATTTGAATGCAAACTCATGAACTCGGTTAGGTTACGTAAGGCAGTCATAAGTGCCCCGTCACCTAACCTCGCTCAGTATTTCCTATTCAAGTGCTTTAATCATACTATTAGTGTGTATATGGATGTCTTAAACATGTACTATAACAGGTTCGCACAAGGGTTCTTCGACGAGTAAAGTAGAAGAAACTGATGAGACAATTCATCGGACAGCGACACCATGATTCCGAAAGGTTGCAGAATATGATAATGATGATGATGATGATGATGAGAGTGATAATGATGATGAGGATGATAATATGATACTGTCTTTAACATTTATTATACAAATGGACATCAGGTCTTTAACATGTATTATATAAATGGACATTGTGTTTTAACATGTATTATATAAATGGACATTGTGTTTTAACATGTACTATATAAATGGACATTGTCTTTTAACATGTATTATATAAATGGACATTGTGTTTTAACATGTATTATATAAATGGACATTGTGTTTTAACATGTATTATATAAATGGACATTGTGTTTTAACATGTACTATATAAATGGACATTGTGTTTTAACATGTATTATATAAATGGACATTGTGTTTTAACATGTACTATATAAATGGACATCGTGTTTTAACATGTATTATATAAATGGACATTGTGTTTTAACATGTACTATATAAATGGACATCGTGTTTTAACATGTATTATATAAATGGACATCGTGTTTTAACATGTACTATATAAATGGACATCGTGTTTTAACATGTACTATATAAATGGACATTGTGTTTTAACATGTACTATATAAATGGACATCGTGTTTTAACATGTATTATATAAATGGACATCGTGTTTTAAATTGTACTATATAAATGGACATTGTGTTTTAACATGTATTATATAAATGGACATTGTGTTTTAACATGTATTATATAAATGGACATCGTGTTTTAACATGTACTATATAAATGGACATCGTGTTTTAACATGAAATATATAAATGGACATCGTTTTTTAACATGTACTATATAAATGGACATCGTGTTTTAACATGTATTATATAAATGGACATCGTGTTTTAACATGTATTATATAATGGACATCAGGTCTTTAACATGTACTATATAAAGGGACATCGTGTTTTAACATGAATTATATAAATGGACATCATGTCTTTATCATGTACTATATATATATATGGACATCGGATCTTTAACATGTACTATATGCATGTACATCATATCTTTAACATGTACTATATGTATGTACATCATATCTTTAACATGTACTATATGCATGTACATCATATCTTTAACATGTACTATATGTATGTACATCATATCTTTAACATGTACTATATGTATGTACATCATATCTTTAACATGTACTATATGTATGTACATCATATCTTTAACATGTACTATATGCATGTACATCATATCTTTAACATGTACTATATGTATGTACATCAGATCTTTAACATGTACTATATGCATGTACATCATATCTTTAACATGTACTATACGGATGTACATCATATCTTTAACATGTACTATATGTATGACATCATATCTTTAACATGTACTATATGTATGTACATCATATCTTTAACATGTACTATATGCATGTACATCAGATCTTTAACATGTACTATATGCATGTACATCATATCTTTAACATGTACTATACGTATGTACATCATATCTTTAACATGTACTATATGTATGACATCATATCTTTAACATGTACTATATGCATGTACATCATATCTTTAACATGTAATATATGTATGCACATCAGATCTTTAACATGTACTATATGTATGTACATCAGATCTTTAACATGTACTATATGTATGTACATCAGATCTTTAACATGTACTATATGTATGTACATCAGATCTTTAACATGTACTATATGCATGTACATCAGATCTTTACATGAACTATATGTATGTACATCAGATCTTTAACATGTACTATATGTGTGTACATCAGATCTTTAACATGTACTATATGTATGTACATCAGATCTTTAACATGTACTATATGTATGTACATCAGATCTTTAACATGTACTATATGTATGTACATCAGATCTTTAACATGTACTATATGTATGTACATCGGATCTTTTACATATACTATATGCATGTACATCGGATCTTTAACATATACTATATGCATGTACATCATATCTTTAACATGTACTATATGCATGTACATCATATCTTTAACATGTACTATATGCATGTACATCATATCTTTAACATGTACTATATGTATGTACATCATATCTTTAACATGTACTATATGTATGTACATCATATCTTTAACATGTACTATAGGTATGTACATCAGATCTTTAACATGTACTATATGTATGTACATCAGATCTTTAACATGTACTATATGTATGTACATCGGATCTTTTACATATACTATATGCATGTACATCGGATTTTTAACATATACTATATGCATGTACATCATATCTTTAACATGTACTATATGCATGTACATCATATCTTTAACATGTACTATATGCATGTACATCAGATCTTTAACATGTACTATATGTATGTACATCAGATCTTTAACATGTACTATATATATGTACATCAGATCTTTAACATGTACTATATGCATGTACATCATATCTTTAACATGTACTATATGTATGTACATCGGATCTTTAACATATACTATATGTATGTACATCAGATCTTTAACATATACTATATGCATGTACGTCGGATCTTTAACATGTACTATACCAATGTGTTCTTAACACGAGCTATAATGTGTATGTACAAAGGGTTATTTAGCGTGTATTGTTTCTACACGGGAGGGTTCTTTGATGTGTACTGTATTTTCATGCAAGGTTAAATTAACATAAGACCGCATACTTGTTCATTAAAGTGTATTCTGCATTATACGTAAACGAATTCTCTAAAGCGATTGCTTTGCCACGCTCAAGGGTTCTTTCCAAGGAGAGCAGTGAAAATAACGCGTGGGAAGGGAGGGGAGAAATGCGGTAGAAAGGATAAGAGCCACATTTCTTGCTAGAGAATTTCGTGTTTCAATTATTTGTTGTTGTTGACAT
>JAXRKP010002369.1:45000-50000 GCA_037039925.1 Doris montereyensis
AACATCAAACAACAATAATACCTGAGACTGCAACAACATCAAACAATGATAATACCTGGGACTGCAACAACATCAAACAATGATAATACCTGGGACTGTAACAACATCAAACAATGATAATACCTGAGACTGCAACAACATCAAACAACAATAATACCTGGGACTGTAACAACATCAAACAACAATGATACCTGAGACTGCAACAACATCAAACAACAATGATACCTGAGACTGCAACAACATCAAACAATAATAATACCTGAGACTGCAACAACATCAAACAACAATAATACCTGGGACTGTAACAACATCAAACAACAATAATACCTGGGACTGTAACAACATCAAACAACAATAATACATGAGACTGTAACAACATCAAACAACAATAATACCTGAGACTGCAACAACATCAAACAATAATAACACCTGAGACTGCAACAACATCAAACAATAATAATACCTGAGACTATAAGAACATCAAACAACAATAATACCTGAAACTGCAACAACATCAAACAATGATAATACGTGAAACTGCAACAACATCAAACAACAATAATACCTGAAACTGCAACAACATCAAACAACAATAATACCTGAAACTGCAACAACATCAAACAATGATAATACCTGGGACTGCAACAACATCAAACAACAATAATACCTGGCACTGTAACAACATCAAACAACAATAATACCTGAGACTATAACAACATCAAACAACAATAATACATGAGACTGTAACAACATCAAACAACAATGATACATGAGACTGCAACAACATCAAACAACAATAATACCTGAGACTGCAACAACATCAAACAATAATAATACCTGAGGCTGTAACAACATGAAACAACAATAATACCTGAGACTGCAACAACATGAAACAACAATAATACATGAGACTGCAACAACATCAAACAACAATGATACCTGAGACTGCAACAACGTGAAACAACAATGATACATGAGACTGCAACAACATGAAACAACAATGATACCTGAGACTGCAACAACATGAAACAACAATGATACCTGAGACTGCAACAACGTGAAACAACAATGATACATGAGACTGCAACAACATCAAACAACAATAATACCTGAGACTGTAACAACAGCAAACAACAATGATACCTGAGACTGCAACAATATCAAACAATAATAATACCTGAGACTGCAACAACATCAAAGAACAATAATACCTGAGACAGCAATAACATCCCTGAACTCAGACTTTGTTAAAAAACGAAGAAACGGTAAGTGCTGACATTCAACGAACAAACAACAATATGGAGTCGACCCAGAGTAAGGAGAGTGCTATCCATTCATTCAGTGTGTCAACTTATAACATCGGCGCTTGATGACACATCTATCGTCCAAAACACAATCAGTGAATCAAACGGCATAGACGACACAGAAACAGAAACGGAACACGGCGAGAACATAGGTCTACACATTTCTGACACACCTATCACACTGCAGACAGCGAGGACGATAAAAAACAACAACCAAGCTTAAATGTGATGAAAACTCAACCATGGAATATCAGCACGCCGGTTACAGTCATTACGCACGCCTCGCTGACATGATCAAGGAACTGGACTGTGATAAAACAAGCGCCCAGATCTTAAAGAATCAAGAAAGACACAAGAAATTGTAGCATATTCAGTAGATCTACGTATCCGTGAGTTAAACACTCCATAGGTGCACCAATGTAGTTGTTAACTTCAAGCAAGATTGCATGGTATTCGCTTATTTATTTCATTAGAAATCTACAAAACATTTTTTTAGCAAGATAGCTAACCAAGATGGTTGAACTAATTTCTAAGTAAAATATAATTACTATTGTTCGTGTAAGCAATGTACTGACTGTTAAATCCATATAGCGCATTCTCCCAAAACTGAGCACCTTTCATGAAAAAAGAAGTCTTCTGGAAGGAAACACCGAAGTATTAAACATAACAATATTTAAAGCAACCATAGCTTAAATCTGTATTTATCTTAATCCATGCCTCCGTTTTATGATGGCTTAACAATATTCTTTCAACGACTATTATTTATTTCCCTTAGCACATGCTGGACATCATAAGAGCTGAGAATCTAACAGACGCCCTGATGACTCCAAACGACACTGAAGTTGTTAGACTTATGGAATGCATCTTCCACATCCAAGGAGCCTCTCTTGAAAAAAGGTCGTCAGTGGTGGTATGCCTATGACAAAAGCGTTTTTCAGAGGTAATGATTGTCCAAGGTTAAATTTGCATTGGGATATAAGTTCTTATTATGTATTACATATCTACTTCTTCTTCTTCTTCTTCTTCTTCTTCTTCTTCTTCTTCTTCTTCTTCTTCTTCTTCTTCTTCTTCTTCTTCTTCTTCTTCTTCTTCTTCTTCTTCTTCTTCTTCTTCTTCTTCTTCTTCTTCTTCTTCTTCTTCTTCTTCTTCTTCTTCTTCTTCTTCTTCTTCTTCTTCTTCTTCTTCTTCTTCTTCTTCTTCTTCTTCTTCTTCTTCTTCTTCTTCTTCTTCTTCTTCTTCTTCTTCTTCTTCTTCTTCTTCTTCTTCTTCTTCTTCTTCTTCTTCTTCTTCTTCTTCTTCTTCTTCTTCTTCTTCTTCTTCTTCTTCTTCTCCTTCTGCTTCTTCTTATTCTTCTTTTCTGGTCAAATAAGATAATACAAGTTGATTGTAGCTGATAAGTGCAGTCGTATGACTCATTGTCCAATCTTCCCACTATTCATATGTCCACTAAGACTTTTGTTACAACGTGAGTGTAATGAATGCACATTGATATACATTGCTCAGTTCCGCCTTCATCCTTTTGCCTTCCTCTTATACAAGTTAAACAAAACAATAATTACTCTCAATCATGCCCACAGAGTTTCTAAGGTGACTGAGAACCTTGTGCTTGGCTACCTTTTTGTCAGAGATGAATATCGTGTCCACCATAGTACTGAAAACAGGAGATGATGACTTCACTCCTTTGACAGTGGCTGTCCTCAGGGAGGAGTAGAGGTTTGCATGTTGCCCTCCTCCGGCTCCCTGGCAGCTTATATTACTTTCTACAAGGTTAAACTAGATCAACAACTATGACATTGTTTGTGCATTACATTGATTTTGAAAGGAAGATATGATGTGAGGCAAATGCTTTGAGCACATTATGTCAAGCGGATAGGACATAAGACGTTAGGAAGGAAAATAAAACTATATACACGTTTTATTGTGACACCATTCTATGAATATGTATATCCAGCAAATGTTGGAATATATTATTTTATCGGCAGCATCTGGCGCTCATTTAAATAATGTAGTTGATACCATACCAAATTATTTTATAGTCCCCCTCCTCCTCCACCCAAAACCGTTCCACTTAATGTCGCACGGCAGCTGCCTTCCTCACCTGCTTCATAGTGATTGATGCTAATAATTATGTGTGACGAAGACTATATTTCTTTTTGCTCTCTCTTAATCACTTAGTCTGTTTGTCAATTTGCTGCCTGTCTTCATCTTTTCCTCTTCTTCTTCTTCTTCTTTTTCTTCTTCTTCTTCTTCTTCTTCTTCTTCTTCTTCTTCTTCTTCTTCTTCTTCTTCTTCTTCTTCTTCTTCTTCTTCTTCTTCTTCTTCTTCTTCTTCTTCTTCTTCTTCTTCTTCTTCTTCTTCTTCTTCTTCTTCTTCTTCTTCTTCTTCTTCTTCTTCTTCTTCTTCTTCTTCTTCTTCTTCCTCTTCTTCTTCTTCTTCTTCTTCTTCTTTCTTCTTCTTCTTCTTCTTCTTCTTCTTCTTCTTCTTCTTCTTCTTCTTCTTCTTCTTCTTCTTCTTCTTCTTCTTCTTCTTCTTCTTCTTCTTCTTCTTCTTCTTCTTCTTCTTCTTCTTCTTCTTCTTCTTCTTCTTCTTCTTCTTCTTCTTCTTCTTCTTCTTCTTCTTCTTCTTCTTCTTCTTCTTCTACTTTTTCTTCTTTTTTTTCTACGTCTTAGATTGGCGTTAAACGTTCGAGCTTTGAGAGAGCCATTTAAACAGCAACCATAGTTGCGTACATGCCTCAGTTGGCCCGGGATCAGTCGAGGACATCCGCAGCTTCATTCTTAGGCGATTGTGGGATCCCATAGTTTCATGGGTAAAGCAACACGCCCCCCCTCTTTGTCAATACCTAAACTCATGTACGTAGGCCCCTTTTGGAGGGCAGGTTTACAGTTGTTTACAACGGTCCCCTTTCTCCCCTGTATAGAACCAAAGTGCACCTGCATGTCTGTCAAAACCTGTCAGTGACGTTTATTATCAATAATCAATCGGTCCACACCACAACACATTTCGTTTGGCTTTAATACGCCCTGTGTCAAGCCATCGGTATCACACCACAACACATTTCGTTTGACTTTAATACGCCCTGTGTCAAGCCATCGGTATCACACCACAACACATTTCGTTTGACTTTAATACGCCCGGTGTCAAGCCATCGGTATCACACCACAATACATTTCGTTTGACTTTAATACGCCCTGTGTCAAGCCATCGGTATCACACCACAACACATTTCGTTTGACTTTTTATACGCCCTGTGTCACGCCATCAGTCTCACATCACAACACATTTCGTTTGACTTTAATACGCCCTGTGTCACGCCATCAGTCTCACATCACAACACATTTCGTTTGACTTTGATACGCCCTGTGTCAAGCCATCAGTCTCACATCACAACACATTTCGTTTGACTTTAATACGCCCTGTGTCAAGCCATTGGTCTCACACCACAATACATTTCGTTTGACTTTGATACGCCCTGTGTCACGCCATCAGTCTCACATCACAACACATTTCGTTTGACTTTGATACGCCCTGTGTCAAGCCATCGGTCTCACACCACAACACATTTCGTTTGACTTTAATACGCCCTGTGTCACGCCATCAGTCTCACACCACAACACATTTCGTTTGACTTTAATACGCCCTGTGTCAGGCCATCAGTCTCACACCACAACACATTTCCTTTGACTTTAATACGCC